>JAUKWC010015881.1:0-19420 GCA_032356245.1 Endocladia muricata | reverse complement strand
GTCTGGTACGGGTGCCCAGGAGAGTGCGCGGAGAGTTGAGGAACCGAGGGAAGGTGGTGAGAATAGTGAGTCAAAACATATTATGAAAGACACCAGCGGAACGGAGAAGAGCATCGGTGTGGGAGGGCAGGCGATGAAAACGGGTGAAAAAGATGCCATCAGCAAGGCTGCGGTCGTCACAAATGGAGACAAAAGGTCAAAGCGTGAGGGTGGGGCGAAGTCTGAGGAACAGCAAGTGTCTGCTGCAGAGATGGTGGGGCATTCTGTAGAACGGAAGGTATCTTTGCCTTCTGACAAGGCAAAAGGTCAGGCAAAAATCGATGCAGAAAAGGATGAGGGCATGGAGAGCGGCGAAGATGATGATCTCGACTTGGCGTCGATGAGCAAGTTTGAATATGAGCAGGTTGCAAACCTGACGCCTGCACAGCTGCGCCGGTACGAGCAGTACAGGCGGAGCGATCTCAAAACTGTCAAGGTAAAAAAAGTGCTTACCGCCTTCAATCCACAGCTCACCAAAGCTTCTGAACCGTACGTGATCGCGGTCAAAGGCTTAGCAAAGTTATTTGTTGGGGACACTATTGAGGCTGCTGTGAATATACGCAAGCAGTTGGGGGAGAGTGGGCCGCTTGAACCAAAGCACCTGCGTGAAGCGTATCGTCGACTTCGAAAATCCGGGGCTATTCCGTCGACATCGGATAAATCAGCATCTTTAAGTTGAGTTGACTTCGCGGTTCTACAACGCGTGCGGCCTCTCCGCTCAGCTAGCTGTATCATATTCTCACGAGAGGATTTCTTGAAGGAAGAACTTGCGTCGAGTTGTGTTCTAATGTAAATCCAACAACATTAAGACAACTGAGCGACTAGGACATTGCAGGTGAACTGGGCGTATTGTTTGACAAGTCCCGGCGCTTCTTTTTAAGCCCCTTCTTTCCGCTGTTACTTGATCGTCCTCGACCAGTAGACGTCTTTTCCACACCGAGAGAGCCTTTCTCGTCTTCACCTAGTACTCCAGCAGTGGGAGGTTCTACAGATGAGCGATTCTTTCCCTTCCCTGAGGCTGTTGTTCTATCCAAAGATACCACCTCCACATTTGTACGACACTTTTTTCGCCTCCTACTCGTGCTCCCCTTTTCTTCAGTCGCGAGACTCTTCTCGAGGGCCTCGCCAGTTACCTCATGGTTTACATGCTCCGAAAAGAGCATGCCAGGATCTCTCTTGAGCGCTACAATTTCGTTTGGACTCTGACCTTCAATACCTTTCAAACCCTTCCTCCGTTTCTTGCTGGATGTGCTCAGTTTCTCTTCAACAGCCAATTTTTTCTTCGAAGTTTTGCCATTTGACCCATCCAAGACTTTGACTTCGGGCATAATCGCATCCTTGTTTGGTTTTTCATTTTGTCTCTTCTCCCGTTCAGACAAACTCATTCCAAGTTGCGACTTTGCGTGCAAATGGTTTTGCTCAATAGATTCCATGCCGATCTCGGCAACATCCAGACTTTTCTTCTTCTTCGTCTTTTCTTTTTTCGCCGATATCTTTTCTGCTCGCCCACAGATTCCATTCTCAACACCAAGATTTGATGATTGACTTTTCTCAAAGTCAGCAACAGCGACAGCCTTGTCCCCTGGCAACATAGTCGTGACTTGGTCTTCGGAGGCTTGGTTCTCATTCTGAAGCTTCTGTTCCCATTTTCTTCGCTTCAGGGCCTTCAATTTGCGCTTCGCGGCAGCTTTCCGCTTTTCTAATCGCTCTTCTTTGACTTTCGGATCCCCTACCGGTGAAGAATCCTGCCCTGTGACAGTCACACTTTTTGTGCCATTATCCATACCAACATCAGTCCCAGCCTTCTGATCTCGTTTCAATAGCTTTGCTTCCGCCCGTTTGTGTTTCCTTGAACTGAGATGACTCTCTACCTCCTTGTCATTCAAAAACCGCTTCCCAGGGCAGATATCGCATTCACGCCACTCTGCATACTCTGTGTCCGAGGCCTCCGCTTCAGGCGTTTCATCGCCCCCGTTCTCGCCAACACGTCCGTCCTGAAATTCTGTGCTCTCCTCGCTATCGGACATCTCTTCCACACTCTTATTCTTTCCAGCTCGGATACTGGTTTTTCCGTCATCGACAACTCCATCAGTCACTTCTCCACCCTCGCCTTCATCTTCCGACGACGAACTGACTGCCTGCAGCTTTTTGTGTAAAAGCTCGGCCATGTCCGGATCGCATTCTACAAGCTCGCTCAAAATCACATTCGCTTTGTCCTGCCTTGTCGCACTATCCACGTCAGACTCATCAGATGATGAAGACAAGCCGCCATCCGACTCCTCACCGCCGCCACCGCCGTGGAGCACGTTCCATTTCAGACGTTTGATCATCGTCTTGCAAATATATGCAGGCGACTTGGGAGGAACACCTTAAATGGTAAGGTGACACAGTTCAAAAAATCGTGGCAGAAACGATACACGTAAGTCGCACAACAACTGCGATGGAGACGGAGGTGAAGGACGGCGTTGTCGTGATGGCGGTGGCGGAATGTTTGGGATCCTCTGGCGATGTACTGTATAAATTGGGATCTAGTAAAAAAGTGACGGAAAGTTTGGACTTTCGTGATTCTGAACGTGTTCTGTGAGAAAAGTTTTAGATGTTTCGTGCCACCATTGGACAGAATACGCATAATTCACCTGACGAGTCCCCCCTCTCGCTGTGCTGTCATAAGCCGACGAACATTGTTCTCAGCAGCCACGGTGCAATTGTCATTTTCGCCACGCTTCCTGTTTAGTTCTGTAGCATTCAACAAATCAACAGTTTCACTCAGGTCACCTTCAATTTGACCTTATTCGCAAGCTTCGGAACAGGGAGAGCCAGGCTCAGGGTATCCCGACGGCTGGAACAGGCCTGCTAGTAACAGTTCTTTATTTTTTACGCACTGCGTCGTACGAGATAGGAACGTCTGAAAGTTTAGCTCTGCAATGTCAAACTGGGATGATGAAGAAGAGTGGGATACGCAACCCGTCGTACCGCCTTCCTTTCCTGTGCCGAACGCATCAGGCGCCGGAGGGAACGGGGCAGGAAACTGGGACGATGAGGATGCGTCCTCGGAAGAGGAGGAAGTATTGAGAAAGCCGTCCGCGCCGATGAAGCCGTCGAAATTGAAAGAACTCGCACGGAAAGAGCGGGAACAAAATGAAGTAGAGAAAGAAAAGGAGCGCTTGCTAGCACGAGAAAAGGAGTTGAACGAATTGTCTGCGGTTGAAAAGAAAATGCGCCAACAGCAGATAGTGGAAGAGGCGGATTTGGAGAATGCACGTGATCTATTCATGGATGGTAATGGTGGCGAAGTCGCGATGAAACCGCCAGCTGAGCCGACGCTGGACACCTTTGAGGTGAAAACGGATGCAGACTATAAAAAATATGCTGAGATGGTCGGCGAGCGGTGCAGCAAGTTGAATGATAATCCGAAACGGACGTTGCGGTACATGACGTTTGTCAAGGATATTATGCGTGCATTGACGAAAGATTTGGGGCCGGATGATGCAAAGGATCTATCGCAGTTCATGGGCGTCATCTCGAATGAGAAGAGAGATGAGTTTAAGAAGTCACGCGGTATAAAGAAGAAAGTCAGCAAGAAGATGCATGTGAGAGTAGATGTTGGCGGAGACATGAGAGACGATCGCTTTGACGATTTTGCTGACGACTTCATGTAATTCTGCGGACTAAAAAGTCACACACTGATTTTCATCATGATACGTGCGAACGCTTTTATTGATTGCCTATCTGTATGCAGAGCTGGTACCGAAGCTGAGATATTCCTAAACTCACACAGGATATCCTAGCGTGAGCCGGTCAGTTGAAGTAAAGCTTGTATGACCTGGTTCGGCGCGAAGATATGGACGATTTTTGTGTAGGATATGGGGCCAGCTTATGTTGACCCAGGGAAAAGCTAAAGCCCCATCAATATTCTCACTTGATTCAAATCAAGGGGCAACAGAATTGTGGCCGAACCGCGCTCAAGATGTCCTATGGGCAGAGCGTCGACGATATCCTTTTTTCTCAAGCTTTCTTCTCAGATTTAATGCTCGGCATGCTAGACAAAACACGCATGAGGCCGTCACGTTGTGTAGCTCGGATCGGAATGATATGCGAATGAAGGTCGTCATGCACATGACCTTTGACAAGAAATAAATCACAAACACAGTTGCTGCACTACTGCTGCCTAATGTACCGCGTATCACGCGGTCGGCGTACTTGATCACAGCTGGCGATATGTTTAGCGTCTCGACGTTCTTGATCGCTTGCCCGACGCCCCGTGATGCTCACTTCGGGACCCATCTCTATGCCTGGAGTGACCGTCGACAGCCACTGATGAACTGCGACCACTGCGCTTGCGGTTTCGCCCGCCTCGCCGCCGCCGTTCCCGACGTCCACTGCCGCTCTTTTCTGCGTCACCATCCCTATCTCTGAAGTCTTCCTCCTCATCCATAGGTTCTTCATCCGGATCATCCCTCCACCGGCCGTCACGGTCCCTCTCTTCCGGATGTATCACCTCAACATAGTCGGCGTGCCTGCGGCGCTTGCTTCCTCGACGATCATCATGCCCCTTAGGGGAATGCGATGGTGAGCGTGACCATGACCTCGACCGCGATCGAGGGCGTCGGTAGCCAGCGTACGACGGTGACCCCCTATCGGTCCTCTCGTGGAAGTCCGGCGATGGGGGCGATAAGGATGGAGACCGATCTCGTATCGCGGCACGCCGTCTTGACCGGCGTTCTGCATTCTCCTTTCGCTCCAACAAACGCTCCCGAACTTCTTTCGGAATCCGCAGTTCGTGGCCATCGTACTCGATATTATCCTCATACACACGCTGTTCCCCCCGTCGGTCTGATCTCCCTGGACGCAGTACCCGGTCGCGGTCACGATCCGCGGAGTCGCGGGACCATCTCGCGCGCCGCACGTCAAGCTCTTCTCGCGACAGACCGTTGGGTCTACGCGGGTCTTCGCGACGGACGCCCAGTGGTGAGCGGTCGCGATCGCGATCACGGTCTCTGTCGCGGTGCCGATCTCTGTCTTCCTCGCGATCGCGGAACCGCTCCTCATCACGATGACGCCGTGATCCCCCGCGCCCGTTGGGAGAACCCGAGGGCGAACCAGAGCGCTGCAAGTTCCGGTCGCCCTGTGTGACTTCACCGCCGCTAACGGGTAATGCACTGGACGGGTTCTGCGAATCGTGCGGAGAGGTGGGTGGATTGGATCCCCTTGGTGCTGAAGCGCGTGGCGACGATGACCGTTGTTCAGGACCTTGTACAGCAGCAGCGCGTGGAGATCGTGGGCGATTTCCGCTAAGCTTACCATGTGGCTGCTTTGGGGGCTGGGCCGGAGGCATCCACATAAAGTGCGGTGGCGGCATGCCGCCCATGAATGCTGGCGGCGGCGGCGGCATCATACCAGGTGGAAACATACGTGCCATACCAGGCGGGAATGGAGGTGCCCCAGGTGGAGCTCCTGGGAACGGTAAAGGAGCATGGCGTGCAAATGCCTGCGGAGCGGCTTTGGTGGCGGCATCAACATCTCGCGGGTGCGGTGGTTCGTCAAGAAATGCCTCGACAGTAGCTGAAGCGATGGAGGGAAGTACGGTACATTGGATGTTCGTCCCAGGCAGAGGATTGGGGTCAAGGGCGGTAATGTGCGCTTGTACCGTGGCCGCAAGAGAGGCTGCGGCAAAGTGGACAACTGCACGACCAAGACTCTTTCCAGAGAGTGGGTCTGCGGCGATGTGGAGAGAGGTGATGTCAGGAGCGGGAGAAGCTGCGGCACGACAAACAGACTCGATGTCGGCGTCGGAAGCCCACCAGGAGAGATTTGCGAGTGCAATGGCGCTCATGGTTGTACAGAGTGGGGTGGCACGAAGTGCGTGCATCTGGCGAGGGAGAGGTAAGGAAGTAGTCAGTCAGGCGGAGTAATTTGAGATATGGAGAGAAGAATCGACTTGTAGTCTGTGTGGTGATGACAGTCACGAGGTGAAACAAACCATTCGGTTGGTTACACATCGAGTTATTTACAGTGTAAACTGAATACTGTACCGAATAACATACGATTGTAAACGACACACTGCCGCCATTGCACCCCGCAACCGAACAGGCGTGAGCAACATGAGGCAAGCTCTTTCAGGCAACCACCAACTGCCTCAACAAAGCAATCTGCAACTTGTGCTTTGCTCTGTATTGTTCAGTCTTCTCCAGTGCATTTCTCTTCTCTTACCGCATCAGCAATTTCACCGCTTCTATCCTTTGCGACTGGTGGGTGCATTGATCATTCGTCGCTATACGAGGGGCAGCTCTTCAAGTGGTTACTCTGTCAGACTCGTGAGCTTCAAACCTGTTTCTCATTCAAAGACTGACTTCTGAGTCAGGCGGATGTCACGCCCAGCTTCCGAGTCTGTCGGCGCTGTAAAACATACACGCACTGCATCGTTGTGCACAGATTCTATCGACCAGAACGCCGCCTGCGCGCGTTCCGAACCTAGAGGCGCTTCATTTGGAGCTCCTAGCGTCCAGCGGCCTTCTGCAGGTCTTCATTCATCCGCGATGGATAAGCCATCGGCATCAAAACCTGCAACTTCATTAGCCGTCCCCGCACCTTCCATGCTGAATTCGACAAAGCTCAATCCGCGGAAGAGAGCTCGACCTGTGGCTGCCTCAGCCGCCGATGCACATGTACAAGCTATGCACGCGCCGCCGTCACTCTTAGAATATGCACCATATTCCGCACGACCCCCTCTGGAGTCGTACCATACGCGCCCTCTGCACGTTGCGAACGGTTTGCAAGAAGTCAAAAATGGCAATCGCATACAACATGCGTTAGCATGCGAAACCGTGCCAAAAGCGCCGTTTCTGGCCCCGGGAAGCAGCACAGGAGTACAGCGTGCGGCACAAGCTCTGTCTGGGAGCGGTGAGATGCGCGGTCACTGTCGCATGGAGGCACCGGAGAAACGACCTCGCACGGGTGTCGGAGTTGAAGGTGGCGGGGGGCGGATGGGGCTGGGAAGGAGTGTCGGGGCGAAAGTAGGCGGCGCATACTACACTTTACCGACAGAGGACGATGCAGAGGGGCACCTAATTTACACGCTTGGGGAAGGCTTGCATCCAAGTAAGGATTTCCCAAATGGTAGATATAAGATATTAAGCGACCTCGGTGAAGGTACGTTTGGTAAGGTGGTGGAATGTTGGGATCGACAAAAATTTCACCGTGTAGCTGTCAAGGTTGTGCGAAATGTCAGCAAGTATCGCGAAGCCGCGCGGCTAGAAATTGATGTGTTAGTACATCTGAACACCCACGACCCAGACTGCTTTTACCACTGCGTCAAACTATGCTCATGGTTTGATTATCGAGGGCACGTTTGCATGGTTTTTGAAAAGCTCGGACCCTCGCTATATGAGCAGCTAAGACGCAACCGCTTCCAGCCTTTTCCGCTCGATCAGGTGCGCGAGTATGCTTTCCAGCTATTGGAGAGCGTAAACTTTGTGCACAATCTGACATTGATACACACGGACCTGAAGCCGGAGAATATTCTTCTCATTGATTCCAAGCAATCAAACGCAATCAAGCTCATAGATTTTGGTAGCGCAACATTTGAGAGGCAGCATCATTCCGCCGTGATTTCGACAAGGCACTACCGTGCGCCTGAAGTTATCTTGGGACTCGGATGGACTTACCCCTGCGATTTGTGGAGTATTGGGTGCATACTCGTTGAGTTATACACAGGTCAAGCTTTGTTCCAGACCCATGAAAATCTTGAACATCTGGCTATGATGAGCGGTGTCCTAGGACCTATACCGGACTCAATGATTCGCAGAGCCGACAGGTCCGGACAGAAGTATTTCAGTCGATTGGCGGGTGGTAGGCGATCATTGAACTGGCCCGCCGGTGCATCGTCAAAAGCATCAGTACACTCCGTGCGAAGAGTGCGGTCATTGCAAGACATAATCAGGTGCCCCAACGCACATAAGAATTTCTTTGACCTCGTTCGCCGCTTGTTGACATTTGAGCCCGATACGCGGTGCACTTCTGCAGAGGCGTTAAAGCATCCTTTCTTTCGTGAGGAATCACATGAGGCAGACCCCCCGGTCACGACGCCTACAATCTCGAGCGGAAGCTCTGCATGCGGCTCTCACATCGGAAGGGGTCAGCGCGGGAAGTTGAAAGCGGCACTGCGACGAACACCAAGGAGCGGTAACCCCGTTTCATCCCGCGCGAGTTCACGACATGCCGGTCAGACTCGACACGTAGACGACGACCGAGAAGACCTTGGGGCCGATTTGAAGAACGGAGCAGAACATAGTGACCATACTACGGTGGTTGCTCCTCTGTCGCCGCGACGTCCTCTGTGAATGGACGTTCATGATAGATCGACATTCTTTCAGTTTCTGCACATACGAGATGTGGACATTAATCAGGAGGGATTTCATGACTGGCTAATTTTTTTCCCCAAGCTTATTTTGTCCCAAGAATCGTAGGCATGTCACTGTGGTGTAGGTTCGTGACAGTGTAGGTGCGTATATGCGGGCTAACACAGCATTGTGCTTAGTCGGTTGTTCCAGGATGTTTAGAAGATGGCGTTGCCTTGGCTTGACTTCTGAAGACCCGCACAGATTCTCAGAGAATCCTTACGACTATGCCCCATCAATTTTTCTTCAAACCAACCTCTAGTCATCTTTATATACATTACGAGTGGAATTTAGCCGAAAGCTTGCATGCACTGTCCTGTCCTAGCTGTTCGACTGACGGATTCATCCTGGTGACGCTTACGTTTAGGCGACTGTACGAGACTGTTGCCGACCTGCAGTGCATGCAATCATTCTCAGATGGTCATCCGTTAGGTTTCGGGAACTAGTGCAGAACTCGCGCTGTGGAATGCTTCCATTTGCCTAAACCTCGAGGTAGTACTCTTCTCCGTTTTCTTCTCAGGAAAAGTGAACACTTCGCTGGGGTTTCCCATCTTGAACAATGGCACTCCCTCACTTTGCACGGATTCAGTCCCCTCTACTAAGCACATGACAGTCATTTGATGTACACACGCATGTTATGGAAAAGCGAGTTTGCACACCAAATGTACGGACAGCAACATCCTAAAACTCAATCTTTGTTTTCCTTTGTGCTGTGCCGACATGGCAACTGTTCACCTTCGCCGCGAACCGCAGCGAACACAAAGATTCATTGAAGCTCTCAATTGCGTGACTAACATTGACAAACATCAGGGTTTTGCAATCGCCGCCTAACGAGTCTTGTAGAAGGTGTGTCAATTTTGAGTCTCGGAATGGAATATGCTTGTCGTTGTTCGAGATGGAAGCAATAACGTTTCCTAAAGCTGACAAACTCTTATTGATATGCCTTGTCTCTCGTAATCTCTCACCCTCGGCTTTGCTCTGGTTGAGCCTTTCTGATCCAGCGAGATCCACGAGGTTCAAGAGGCCGCTCATTTTTTGGCCTGTTGTCGAATTCTGACCATCAATATATAGTCGGAACACGGAGTGTGATCGAGAACTTCTTTCGTTTGCTTTGGTAGCGGCAGTGGCACGGTTCCGCATCGACTTTTCGATCAAGCGCTGGGCTTGCTCCTCATTCTGAACATCTTCGACAGTAAGACCAGAAACCGTCGAGTTTTTTGATATTGGATCGAAGCTGATCTTAAAACCTTCGTCCTTAGCATTCGCAATGTTATTAACCAGAAGGTCCCGGACTTTTTCATTGTAAATTTCCAGGAACGATGCTCTGAGCTTATAAGACCAAGAGTCTTTCTTGAGTTCTTTCGCGGTTTCGAAAATCTGACGCACGGACCTGGGAATCATTCCTAGATCAACAACATTCCCAGTACGGTTGCCCAGCATGGTATGCGTTTTTCCTGATCCTGTTTGGCCGTACGCAAATATGCAAACGCGGTAACCGTCCAATGCACTTTGAACCAGCTGAGATATCTCTTCGAAAACAACACTCTGCCCATCCTGCGGTCCGAATACCCGATCAAATTTAAAGGGATAATTCTGTATAATAGTTTTTCCTTCCGCAAGAGGAGGCCTAGCGATGACTCCCTGGTCCCTCTCATTGTACTCAAACATTTGACGAGCAAGGCTGGCGTGCGAAGCATCATTTTCTTTCGATATCATCGGGCGCACCCTGCAGAAGACTCTGATGTTACCCTTCAGCTCCTGAATAGCATTGTGCAGCTTTTTTCTCAATGACGCATCTTCACGAGCCTGTTGCTCAAGCGATAAAATAACCTCGCCTTGATCATTACTGGACTTTGAAAGGAAAGCAATTTCTTCGACTTTTGAAATAACTTCACTTTGTAATGCATCAATCTTCGCTTTCAAACTTACTGCCTCACAGCGAATTCTTGAAATGTTGCTCTCCTGCTCAGAAACAGCATTTTGTAGATGGGTAACCTCCAGCTTCTTATTCTCGAGGTCGGCTTCAAGGGATCTGCACGACTGCTTAGTTGCGTTGAGCTCTTTACTGAGCATCTCAACTCGAGAATTAGCATCAGACTTTATGCAGTTGATCTGCTCGTCGGCAACCTTTTGTGTTTCCTCGCGAGAAACATGAATCTTTTGTACTTCAGAGAGCAGCTCTTCCGACTTTGCGTGTTCTTCCTGCAGCAAAGCGGTCTTCTTCACCAGGGTGGCTCTCATTTCGTCTCGCTCCAGCTCAATGTCGTCTTTTTCTCTCCGGATTCTTCGCACCTCGGATTCTTTTGAAGCAATCTCATTTTCTGCCACATCGTGACGTCTTTGTAATTCCTTAAGTTTTGAAGTGAAGCTTCCTGCCTCAATTTCCAAACTCTCATTTGCTCGCTTATGCTCAGCAATTTCTCCCTGAAGTCTCCGACGTTCCGACTCAAAGAATTCACGCAGATCATTTGCTTCTTTCAACTGCCTCTCTAGAGCATCGATATTTTCAGTGGACTTCATGCCATCTGAAGTTACCGAGTTACCGTCTTCTAAGGCGCAAACGGTAGCCTTTAGTTGTTCAATTTCTTTCTCCAAAGAAAGAACTCTGTCCTTTTCATGCGTTAGCAGAAACTCAGTTTGATGTTCTCTCGCTGTTACTTCCACAATCTTAGACTTTAGCTCGAAGTGCTCCTCGACCATCTTCACGTATTTCCCGTCGTCAGAGCTTCGCGAATTCACGAGCTGGGAGCGCAAATCCGCAAGTTCCTGACGCAACTCACAGTTGAGAGCCTTGGTTTCAGAAACAGAGTTCTCGCTGTTTTTCAGCATATGCTGTACGAGAAGCCCATGGTGCGACCGAATCTCTTCTAAAGCCTCCCCCTCCGCTACGCTTCGCTTTGCTTCGCTAACTGTCGCCTTTCGCGTTGCCTGTGCGCCATGGGTAAATTGCATGGGCGTCGATACGCGCGTTCCGGAAGTTGTCGCACGTCGAGAAGCAGCGGCATGACTTGAAGCAGCGCCCAGACCACGCTTCGGTTTGGCACTGCAGCGGCTCGGAAGAGGTGGGTCAGTAGGCTTCACTCCAGCAGAAGCGCCCTGTGTGGTTTGACGTCGTAGTGTAGACGAGGCACGCGGAAGGTTCGAAGGACGCTTAAGAACTCGCGAGCCTGCAGGTAAGGGAAGTTTGGCTGTAGATACTTGAGTTCGTCGTCCGCCAGATTTAGCAATTGCTCCTGGTGCTGAACGGGTGATGGCTGGGCGATTTTGCACCTCCGCTAGCGGTTGACGAGTAGGATTGCTGTCGTCCATTCCTGCCGGACCACTGTGTTAGAGATTTGGAACTGAGAACGCGGACTAGAGGTTCGTATCAGAAGGTAGGTAGATGGGTTGCTACGTGAAAGTTTCGAGGCAGTGACGCAACGGTGCCCGACCCGATGAGTCCAAGTAAGATGGGTGGTACAATTGCTATGAGTAGAGAGATGTTGGGAAATTTTCATGGCGAATGCGGATCGGCATCGAGCACAAAGTTATTCCAATTTGAACGAAGTTGATATTTGAATTTGAATATTCCCTCCGTAAGTGCAACGTCTCGATTTCCTTGCTCCCTCAAGGCTTGATTTCATTGCAGAGCACAAGAGTCATGCAGTAATTTATATCTTTCTACAACAGAAGGCCCAGTTGTCCAAATGCAATTGCCCCCCCCGTGACACTTTAATTACTTCTACAGTTCGTGATTTGTGGTGGCAACTGGGGTCAAAACTTCGTAGGTGTTTCTTGTCAGCGTGGTCTTACAGTATAACTGAGAATGAATTTGAATGCATTGCTGGACACAACAGTTTCCAAAGTTTGTTCCATTCCTCTAACCAAGGTTGATCCCATCCTGTCTCATCGTTTAACTGTACGTCGTCGTTCGGTTCCCACCAAAGCACACTGATCGCCTTGCTTTAAGTACTGCATGTTATCCACGTTCGCTTTACTTTGGTTTTCCCTCTGCAAGTTCCGGGAATCAATATGCCAGCTGGACCAGGCGCATCAGACGGGGACGTTGCTAGTCGTGCTGCCGAGCTGCAAGCGCATGGTCTGGAATCTCGTCTCGCCACAATCGTGAGCCAAAGCGAGAAAAACACCACCAATTTGCTTTCAGCTTTGAAAGAAGCCAAGGTTTCTTCGGACGATGACTCTGAGGCCTCATTGAAAGCTGGTCTGGTGTACACTGCGGTCTCGAAACTCGGTTCCATGGTGGGTTCCACGGGTCGGGCCATGCTACTGAGCGCAATCTCGGATAGGCGTGTTCATGACACGCCTCATTGTGAAGCTGCGGCAGCATGGTTGGTACTTTACTACCGTAATCTGGCTTCCGATGTGCCAAATGCTTCTGTCCGAATCGATGAAGATGCTGTCACGATTGACCTCGCGGAGTTTAATAAGGCGGCTGGAGTTGGTGTAGAAGTCACGCAGAGCGATATGGAACAAGCAGTAGATGCAGCCATCGCTCTGAATCGTGACCTTCTGCTTGAGAAGCGATATAGGTTCAACACAGGCTTAATGCAGAGGGATATTATGGCGAAGCTGCGTTTCGCTGACGGAAAGATTGTAAGCGCGCTTATTCGTCAGAAAGTGGAAGCATTACTGGGGCCGAAAACCGAAGCGGACTCGGCGAAGCCGGCCAAAGTGAAGAAACTTAAAGTACCAAAAGCACAAAAGCCTGTGGCCGCTGAAATTCCAGTGGAAGACAAGGATCCATTCGAGGGCATTCCGAGCAGATTTGAAGCGCGGGGGTTGTCAAGTGCGGAAAACACTCCGGAGTTGTTCGAGAAACACCGGGTGGCCACTGGCGGCAAGGTTGTGTGTCGCTTTCCGCCAGAGCCAAACGGGTATCTGCATGTTGGGCACGCCAAGGCCATGTTTATTGATTTTGGGTACGCAAAGAAGATGAAGGGGGATTGCGTTTTGAGATTTGATGATACTAATCCAACTGTGGAGAAAACAGAGTATATCGACGCTATTGTTGAAATGGTCAAGTGGATGGGGCATGAGCCAAGCAAGATCACGTACAGCTCCGACTATTTCGAAGAGCTTTACGATCTTGCAATAGAATTAATCAAGAGAAGAAAGGCTTTTGTCTGTCACCAAACAGGTGATGAGATATCGCGGGATAGGAAGGAAGGAATTGAGTCACCGTATCGCAACCGGTCGGTGGAAGAGAACCTAGCCCTTTTTGGTGACATGCGGAAAGGGATATTTGCTGAGGGAGAAGCCACCCTGAGGATGAAGATAGATATGCAATCCGCGAATTTGGTTATGCGAGATCCAGTAGCGTATCGAGTACTGCATATTCCTCACCCTCACGTCGGTGATAAGTGGTGTGTATACCCCTCTTACGATTACACTCACTGCATAGTTGACTCTCTGGAGTGGATCACACACTCACTTTGCACTTTGGAGTTTGAGATTCGTCGCGATTCTTATTACTGGCTGCTGGAGGCACTGGATCTATACCGACCATTTGTGTGGGAGTCGGCTCGTCTAAACCTCGAATACACAGTTATGTCAAAGCGGAAGTTGAAGGAACTCGTGGAATGCAACTACGTGCGGGGATGGGACGACCCTCGGATGCCGACTTTGGCGGGGATGCGTAGGAGGGGTTATTCTCCGAGTGCTTTGAACAAGTTTTGCTCAGCAATAGGGGTGTCTCGAGCAACGAACATTATCGGTATGCACGTCTTAGAGCATTGGGTAAGGTCAGAGTTTGATGCAAATGTGAGACGAGTTTTGGCTGTTTTGCGACCGCTGAAACTCTCTATCAGAAATTTCAAAGATGAGGAAGTGCTAAATGTGGCGAATCACCCAAAAATTCCGTCAATGGGAAAGCGTCAAATCAAGCTCACGAAAATAGTGTATCTGGAGAAGACAGACTTTCGAAAAGTTGACAGTAAGGAATACTATGGCCTGGCCCCTGGAAAGAGTGCTATGTTGCGATATGCTTACCCCGTGAAGGTTGTCGATGTGGTCTATGGGGATGATGGGGAACCCAGCGAACTTATTGGAGAATTTGATTACGAGAAATCGACCAAGCCCAAAGGCGTCTTGCATTGGGTTGGTGAAGACTCTGTCAAGTTTGAAACACGTCTTTACAGCACTCTGTTCAAATCCGAAGATCCATCATCTTTAAAAACAAATTGGTTAGATGATCTGAATCCAGAAAGCGAGGTTGTGCTAAATGAGTCGAGGATTGAAGCAAGTGCTGCTTCCAGTGAATTGCGCGAGACGTACCAGTTTGAACGGACTGGCTATTTTACCGTCGATGACGATTCGGCCCCAACATTGCCTGTGTTTAACATGACTGTGTCACTGCGCGACTCGCGGTAATTTGTAACGTTAATACTCTATCCACATAGATCGTGATTGTACAATAAAACCTACGCAACGTGACAAACTAAATTTTTTTGAATCGTTGTTCATCATTCGTGTGCTTTTCAATGAGATTGTATTTTACAAGTACCTTCAGTATCTTCACAGAGGGAGGTCTAAATCCGCATGCGAGGGACGGGGGGTTGATTCTAGCTACACCAATAGTTGTCGTTAGTGCCACCGGAAGAACTGCTACATTTAGTACATCATTACTTGCCCACAATAGTAGGGTGTGCAATATGTGTCGGGTGACACAAATTGGAACTACCGGACTGGTGCTGGTTCCTTATAGTCGGTAGGCCCTGTCACTTTTCCTCGTCACCTACGACAATTTGTCACTGTGGAAGGCAACGATCTTGTCACATACTGTCGGGTTGCATTAGGAGGTGAGGCAAGAAAAGATTGCGAGCAGTTTGTGAAGGTGTTGAGTCAAAAAGGTTTCGAATTCTGCCCCTAACAAGCCGAGGAACTTCACGGTTTATTGAAGATAGATATGAACGTCACGAAGAGGGTAAAAAGCCATGTGATCTGCTATCAATCGTGGACACACACATTGATGAATGAAGACTGCCAATCAACAGCTGGTAAGTCAATATACCTTACGGAGTCATCTCGCAATTATTATACGTCGGCTCAAACGAATTGTGGGGGAGTGCAGCTACTCGGTGACTTTGCGTTGCGGATGGTTTATCATACCGGCCTCACCAAGGCACCTCTTGCACTCAACATATATGCGCTGACGGAGAGAGGCACGAGAGTTCGGAAAAAGCCCTGCAGCCTGTGTGCTGTTCGGGTATGCCCTAAATCAACTGTCAGTCGTCGTCGCCATAGTCGGAGTGCCAGACTCGTACTCTGACAACTTCGGCGTATTTATTCTTGGGACCACTATGACCCCATGTTCCCCACACGGGGAGGGTCTTGATAAGTCAATTGTATCGTACCTGTTCGGAACTATCCGAGAGAAGAGAACATGTCGAACGTTTCCACTACAATGCCCCGATAACGCTTGCCCGTGATAAGCAGTCCCTGGGGGTTTGTTTCCAAGCTTTCCTTTCCGTCCGGTAGATAACTCAGTACGGAACTAGAACGATGATTTTAGACTGTTGTGAAGGAAGAATCTGTTTCTCATTCAACGATCAGATATATGCGTACGCAATGGTTCCTTTACACATCGTTTAATTCATGTGGGCAATTTGCGCAAGTTTATCTTACACACGGCCTACTGGTGCAGAAGCATGGTGTGCGACGAACAAGTGTACAGGAGCTGTGTATCAAAATGATTTCCAGAGCCGTGTTGGAGTGGACAATGTGTAGGTGATATTTGGTTCCTATACTGTATTAGTGTTGTGTCACTGCGCTATTTTTAATTCAAGCTAGCTCGCTACAATTTCTTTTGAATTTGTATTGCTCCGGTGTTGCCTTTGCCTAAATAAAGTTTAACACTTGCGAATAAACCAAAAAAGCGTCCTACGGGATAGGTGCTGTAGGATTGTGCACAAGGCATGTAAACAGCTCGACTCCGAAGAGCTGTGCGGGAGTCACAGGAGTGTCGACACATATGGCATGAAACAATTTTGGGCCATACGTGTAGATATGTTTTTCGGGTGGTGACGGTAAGATGCGTGCGGAGTGCTCTCCTCATCACATTTTTAGGCAGAAATTGGTTGTGTTCGTCTGGTGGGACAATCCATGCTCAGTTTATGGAACGTCAGCACTTCTTTCCGAATTCTTTTGACCACACGTCTAGACTCCGAATGCTTATCGAAATTCACAGCTGTCATTGCTGGCGCATGTAATCTTTCCGTCGACCACCATTGCCATCCTCTGCCCCTTTTCCTGCCTTGCCGTAGACCTTGACCTTATATAGCGAATCCAGGAACAAACATCTGTATCTCTCGGACCCTCACTTACGTTTGCACTCTCTTGCTGAGCGCACCTTGAACTCCTTGTTCAACATTCCTCTCCGCCTCTCCCATCTCCAAGCGCTCTTTTCTCCTCATCCTCCTCAATGAACTTTCTTGACAAGCAAGCCCAAAAGGGTCTCTTCAAGGAAGCCGAGAAGGTCTGGAATCAGAACAAGGCCAAGTTGGGCGTCAAGTCTTCGTACCCTACCCAGCACTCCGCCCCCGACACTCTGCACTCTCCGCACGGACCCGCCCATGGCGGCAATGAAGACGTATTTGACAATGGCTCCCCACCCCCTGGTTTCGCCTCCACCGCTCACAGCCAGTACAGCGTCGTCCCGCCCCCGCCCCCGCCAAACTACACCGCCGGCGGAAACGGTCCGCATTACTCCGTTGCACCCGCGCAGGGCTACCCGTCAGGTGCCTACGGCAGGACGGGAAGTAAGCCCCCGCAGCCGTACCAGGGCGGAACGGGCAGCTTGGGACCGCGCCCCTCGCAAGGGTACTCGAACGGCGCGCAAGCTGCGGCAACGCCGCCTCAAGGGTATGGCGGCGCGCCGCCGCAGGGCTATGGAGCTGCACCGCCGCAGGGCTATGGCGGCGCGCCACCGCACGGTTATGGAGCCGCGCCGCCGCACGGTTATGGAGCCGCGCCTCCGCAGGGCTATGGAGCCGCGCCTCCGCAGGGCTATGGAGCCGCGCCATCACAGGGTTATGGAGCCACGCCACCACAGGGTTATGGAGCCACGCCACCACAGGGCTATGGAGCCGCGCCACCGCAGGGTTATGGAGCCGCGCCCCCACAGGGTTATGGAGCCGCGCCACCGCCTGAGTACGGCGGCGCAGCGCCGCAAGGGCATGGTAGCAACGCACCGCCGCAGGGGTATTATGGGCAAGGTGCCGCGCCTCCACACGGATATTCTGGTGCGCCTACGTCCGGGTATAGTGGCACCGCGCCGCAGGGATATCCCGGCGCGCCCGCTTCGGGTCATGGTGGCGCGTCGCTGCCGCCGCCGCCGACAGGACCGCCACCGCCGGGGCATGGACATGGACACGGACGTATTGATGGATTTGTGTCAGCACCGGGCTATGGGTATGATAATGGTGGTAAGTCTGGGTTCTCGAAGGCACCGGGGGGGTATCCCAGTAGCGCGAGTCACGGGCATGGACAGAGTCAAGGGCATGCGTCGGGAGGGCACGGGAGTGGGGGGCATGGGAGTGGGAGTGGGAAGCCGCATGGGAGTGGGAGTGGGAAGCCACACGGGAAGCCACAGGGGAAGATGAAGTTGCAGGATAAGATTATGAGCAAGGTGAATGACCCAGAGATGCAGGCGAAGGCGCAGAAGTTTTTGCAGGAGCAGGCGGTGCGCAAGTTCTTTTCGCATCGTTGAGTTGCGAGTGTAGGTATTTAGAAATTTGCATTGCGTATGGTGCGCTTTGAACTCAATTGCTGCTTGCTCTACGTTTGTTAGAGTGATGCTGAAGTGGAATTTTTCCGAGTGTTTGTCTCCGCACTGGAGCTAAAAGCTGCTGGGACACAGGTCTGTGAGAGTTTTTGTGTCTGATTAACCTCTGTCATGTCGGAATGGGTGGGTGTGCTTGATTGAGAAAGTTTGTAATGGGGGTCTCAAAAATCCATTGAGTGTTGACCTCACGACAGTCCCTCATTCGATACTTACAGTTGAACGTATATCCTTACACTGAATGAACTAACTGTAATTAACACGCCTCCTTGCTGCCAATCTTTTCTTGTAGTTGGTTGCTACTTTCCGAACTTTCCTGATGACTCGTGTAAAAGACGCCAGCCCCTTGTTACATGCTTCGACGCCTCGACCTACCTATCTGGACATCAGGTCTTTAACACCGAACCTTCCCATCACCCCATCTGTTCTGGACTTCTAAAGCCCTGCCTTCCGTCTACCTTTCGCTATGGTCTACGTACGCAACGGTCGCGTGCTGAAAAACGCCTCCCGCGGCCCTTGGCCGCTCTGTATCATCCCCGGGTTTGGCATGCTGCTCGACTTTTACCATGCGCTCGTTGTCTTCCTCGCCTCCATCTTCAAGCCCTCCAAGGCCGCTGCTGCCAAGCGTGGGCCTGGTCCGCGCTCGTCCCGGTTCTATGGAGGGGGTGGCGGTGGAGGTGGAGGTGTTCTACAGGTTGGAGACCGAGTTCAACGAAAGCAAGAACAATCAGGGGAACCGGTTTCATTTGGAAATGACCAAGAAGAATCTCTGGGGTCTGGACGCCAAGAAGTGTGGGAGAAAGGGCTGTCTGCAGGACCTGTCCAGAAAGGGGAGTTTGAGGGAGTTCTCACTGAAAGAGGTGAGGAGACGTTTGGGAGTCACAGGAGAGAACACGGCCAATGTTCCGAGTGGTAAGTGGAGAGGACTGTTTAATCGAGATAGAACTGGAGCATCTGAAGGAAGGAGACTTGCGACATGTGGTTGAGGAGTTCGGGGCTTTGGAGAGGGAAAGAGGAGTTCTGAGGGGACTGGACGGGGTGGAGGATTTGAGAGGAGAAGGACTGGAAGGAGTGGAGGAAAGAGGCTCCACAAGAGAGTCAAAGTCCAAAAAAGACAGAGACATCAAGGGAAGATGAGGGGTAGAGGGGCCGCCAGCATAAGGAAACAAATGCTCATCAAAGCCAGCATGTCGTGTAACATAAATCT
>JAUKWC010015770.1:0-19432 GCA_032356245.1 Endocladia muricata | reverse complement strand
TGGTTTCTCTTCTGGTCTTTTGTGCATGCATAGTATTACCCGCTGGTCAGTAATCTCAGCCCTGCCGAGCGCGCATTCCTCGACTCCCGCCAGCTATGCTGTTACAACAAATGCCGGTGCGTGCGCTCATTTAAGCCTGTCGCATGCCTGGTCGACCCGTGCAACCCGAGCGTGTTTAAGCCGCCGTGCGCTGAGGCGACGGCATGTCGTGTGTCCAAGTGCAGTCGTTGCTCCAGCGAGTGGTTTACGAAGGAGGGCGGTGCGGCCTGTGAATCGAGATTCCCGGAGTAACGGTGTACGATATATAGTATGGTTTGAGCTGACGGCGTAAAGAGTCGGAAGATGGGGTTGTAGGTGCGAGAATGATCTGCAGGTAGGGATTGTTGATATGGCCAGAGAGAGAACGAGTTGGGATTAAGCCTTTTCTCTGCTTTGGGTAGTTCTGTGAACGACCAATGTACAAGTGGACCAACGATCGGGGCACGTTTGATCCTTCCTGTCTTGTTTTCAAGCATTACGCAGCGAGATGGAGGACCGGTAAGTACAGCTTTTACAGATGAGGAAAGTTGAGTATATCTAAGCTCTTTATTTCACATTGAAGGACACCTGGAGCTGCACTATAGGAACCACTCCATGCTACTAGTGTTTCTAAAGACAGAACATGAACTAGTCCTTGGGATCCATTTCGGGATCGGAAAAATACGACTCACGGCAATTAAAGGCCCGAAGCACAGTGTTTCGCTCTGTTTGTTTCCACAGATTCTCAAAGTTCACTGATTTTGGCTGCATAGAAACTTTCGAGAAAAGCCAGCAATACTACAAATACGCAGTCTAGTAGAGGACGGAGTAATTCCAAGGTCTTACCAAGATGTTGGGTAGAATATTACCATGGCATCTGAAGAGATGAGAAAAGTGCCTCAGACCCAGTAGTATGTTTGACTGGCACAGTGGTACAAGCTCCGAGCAACTCCACTGTACTCTTCCAACTGCTAACTGTAGAAAATTCATTCTGGCCGATATGCACATGACGACTGGGTAGATACTTTGCTAGAATTCTGAAAAGATCTCGATTTACAGAGCAGTCTTTGACCTCTACCGCAGCTCGTAAGAGCCTCTGGCCGATCAAGCACATTACCAGTAACATGAACCCTCTTTGCGGGCTAACAACGCAGAAAATTTTAGCCTGCACAATTGGGTGTTTTTTCAGGCAGTTCGCAAGCACTTTCCATCCCCTCCTATCCCCAAACCCTAATCCCCTAATCCTTTAGAAAACCTCTATTTCCCCAATCCCTAATCCCAGAACCCCCTAACCCTAATCCATTGACCTCACATATAGGGTTCACAAGTGAACCCTCCAAAAGGGTTCACATCTCAAAAACAGGGTTCATTTTGCACAATAATGTACCATTGTCGTTGAATATGCAAAGAATAGTCTAATGGCCATTCGGCCTCATACGAGGCCAACTTTCAAGTTGAGATATTAAATAATTATGGATTTGTTTTTTTGTACTTTTTGCCCAAGCGACGTCCCGTACTTTCCACAGATCGTGTATGGTAAAGCTGGCTAACCTCAGCGACAGCAGAAGCGACAGTCGCACCTAGTATCCCCACGATTCCCTAATGTTCCAAACCCGTATCTCCCCCTTCCAACTCCCGCCGCATTAATATATCGCCAGGTCGTACTCATGCTCGCGTTCTAACCCCTAATTCAAAGTATCGACATATGTATGATACGGACTGAAATGTCGATCAAGTGCTAGGAACCACCGGAGACCTGGACAAGTTTAAGTTCACGCGCAAAACTGTCACCAATCCCCGAGTCAGCTTGGAACTTGCGGATACTATCAAGTTTATGCAGGTAAGACTGCATAACACGAAAGCAGGAGAGGATCCAGAAATTTCATCTGCAATAAAAACTCCCGTCTGCTCTCCAGGACCCAAGTAGTTACGTTTTCAGGCCTTTGGGTCACAAGTAGATTTTGAAGGTGACAGCGTGACACCTGTGGATGGGAAAATCATGGAGGAAGAAGGAGTGCAACCCAGGTTACCCTCGGCCGGTCTTAGAGGGTAGTGGTACATCCCGTCATACTGTAGAGGTCACACGGCAGATAAAAGAAGTCGATTGTACAATGTCCAGTGAAGTTATTCATACTATCGTCGAGGGTATATCTAGAAGCTACTACCGTACGTCAGTCAATCCCTATCAGCGCATGTAAATATCTACGCAAGGATACCTGAGTCGCATAGTCTTATGGACAAACATGGATCTGGAATATGAGTATGTGGAGGCAAGAAAGAAAGGTGAATTCATGGGTGCGTTTGTGGTATAGTTTCCAGAGACAGGATTTCAGGTCTGTGATTGTCGCACTTTGGGTGCTGGCGTCACAAACAGAAAGCAATTGATGTCTACTCACTCTGGTAAACACGTGCCTCGAAACTGGTGGAGTAGCTCCTGATCTTCATTCTATATATCGGAGCTGGAAGTACTGCAAAGATAACCGGCTCAGGACGAAGCATGGTAAGTGCATGTGTAGATGTCTTTGGTGACTCATGGGCTACACACTGCAGGCCGGTTTAGTATATATGCGAGGAGGAAAGTAAGCTGAGGCTGTGCGGGATCGAAGAGAGCTGAGCCTCTGATGAAATCCGTACTATTTGTTCCCCGAACTGAATCTAGACATTGAATGCGCAACCGAATGAGATAATAATGCGATCAGCGGCATCTTGGGTTGTTTACAGCTTTTTCTGTAGGCTAAGGATCATTTCCGGCACGATGTTGGAAGCTTCGACAAGCATAGCATTCCAATGCTCAAGAGGCCGGCCGAGCCGTGAATAGACGCTGATAGAGCCAAGTGAGTTAGACCCTACGTGGAATCCGTTAAAACTGCAAAAACACAACTTTGGAATGGGTGAGATGTTCTGTTTTTGTCATGACAATCTGAAAAGGATAACTTTCCCATTATCTGTCAGGCGTCAGGTATTTGGCAAGAATTTCGGGTCAAAGCGATGACTACCAAGCCTGGTTTGGTGGCAGACTTGAAGCTTGATGGAGAGAGAAAATACGTGAGGAGCTGGTGAGACAGTCTCGGCCGGAGATGGTGCATAGCTTGTCCAGTGGGATCTAGTGTCAAGCAGCCTCGTATTGGAAGCATCTTAGCAGCCATCCAGAAAGCACCCGACAATGATTTTGGTACTCTGTCGCATTTTGATGGCCACAAGAACTCCCCTCAGGACGAAATCGGCCTGAGAAAGAATTGCAGGGTGGGTAAAAAGGGCAACTGATGTCAAGGGGTTTCTTCAGGATATCTTTGTCATCGACACATGGAAACTATCCATGAACGGGCAACATGTTTATGGACTGTACGTTTGGATTCTTCTTGGCAAACGTGCAGCTAGGAAGCCGATAATCCAAAAGCGCGTCGTCAAATGCGGCCCCACAGGCGGACGATTAGTTCCTCTGTGATCCGGAAAACTGACTTATTTTCAAATTGTGGACAACTGGGAAAAGTAGAGCCGAGAAGTTAGAACTTGTCAGCCGAGGAGTAGCTAGAAGTGCTTTACTCGGAATTTCAAAGAGGCGGATGGTTCCAGACGTCGAAGCAAGGAAAAGTAGGATGATAGTCCTCTTGGGTAAGTTGCAAGACTATTCTGAGTCTGACATTGATCAGCTACCCCTGTCGAGATTTTGGTGCGCTTTTGGAAACGTCTAGAGAGAATAGCAACGATTGGTAAGCTTCGAAAAGATCTGTCAGGGTCGCACGACGTGCTCTATTTCTTCGCGTAGTCTCGGAATACCCACTCCGGAGATGTGACTTCATGATGTCCTATGTTCAAATCGAATCGTTCAATAAATCTGGAAACACATTTACTTTGAAACTTTACGAGTCCTTAAGGCATGAGCTCACACTGCAAATAGTATCCTTAAGGATGGACCTCACGAGTAGAAGACCTTCCAGTTGTCGAGCACTATCTCTGAGAAGATGGGCTAGGCCCACAGCACTGTCGTAGCATGAATATGTGCTGTGGACGATCGAAATGGCCGAAGAATAATAATATGTATTGCTAAAATGTCTACGTGGATTGTTGCGAGGTGCATTGTACTAACTGAGAGCGCAAATGTATATGTACCACTTTCGTCGCAATTGTGATTTTAGTTACCCATTTTCTGCGGTAGTCTCTGCGACTAGGATAAGTAACGCGTAGCTGCCAGTATATTTTAGTTACATTTGTGGCTGGTTGCCATATATTAGATGCTGGGCTGGTACTTAGTAAGTATGTGTACGGCAAAGCTAAGTCGAATCGTAAAGCTAACCCTCCACCAAGGAGGTTATCCACTCCATACTAAAGCAATGTCCAGTATGCATGTGCTGGCTGATTGGTTCCATCCTTCGTATGCCCCTTACTCTCTTCAAGCGAGAATGTCCCTATTCTCGATGCACCGAATCGCAAGGATCGACCACATGCTCGATTCCTCCACCAGGATTCCCACCCCTTCCCTTCTACGTCTACGGTATTTATCTCATCGATTCGCAGCGCTGGGCTTATGCCCATGCTGTGGGACCTGTAGTGTGCGCCTCTTGCAGCCCACTTTGACTACTGACGATGACCTTTGCGAGTCCAACGAGAATTCTGGAAGTTCATTCTTCTCTTGTGAACCGTGACGTGTCACCTTGGTGAAATACTAGGAAGTCTCTTTGTTGCATGTGTCGATTGCGTGACTATCAGGGATAGTTGCGAACGAGTCTGAGGTCCGAACGTAGCTTCAAACGTACGTTTCTGCGGCGCACACTATCGGTGCGATTCCGCACATGCTTGCCCGCTGAAAAACATCCTTGCAGCTGTTCCGTCCGCTACCTTACTATCCTTTCAACTGGATGTAATCCACTCGATCCCTCCACCCACCTCCTTTTTCTGATAGAACTGCGCGGAATAGCGTTCCCCCTGATCGGTTGTTGTTCTGGTATCACCTACTTGTAGTCACGTTTCTGTTCACTACCAGTTCCTTTCTATCTATCTTCCTGCTCATAATCACGTGTCCTTCGTAAGGGTCAGTCTCCCGAGAGTCAAGTTCTATACAGGTTGCTATCTGAAAGTACGCGGCATTAAACTGCGCGCCTGTGCACGTTTGTGTTCCCGGAAATGGATGCGGGCGTCCACCGGGTGCAGTAGCGTAGTAAACCTTCCATTTATACTACAAATTTTGGAATACCCTGGAATGCTGACTTCCGTGGCATTCCAAAACGTGGGGTTCGAGCGGTACGGCGGTCTTTCGCATGGACGCCTACTTCCAATAAACCCTTTTTTTTGAACTGCCGCTGCCAGTGAACGCCCGCATCCACTACTCCCAGTTCTTTTCCTAGGAAAATATCCAGCTCATACTGCGAATTGTGCAGTACACTGCAGTTTGGCATCTCATGTTACGTGCAGCAATGTCACATGATGACCTATAGCTTGCCTGAAGTGGGGTACGCATACCCCGGACCCTTCATGCTCTTAATCTCCTTCCGACGGATTTTGCGCCACTGCACTGAAGACCACTACGCGCAATATGCGCCATCTGCGGCTGTAGGAAACTGAGCATAATGCTCGGTGATGTTCGGCTGCACTGGCTCACCCAGAAGATTGCCTACGTTTCATGCCAAGATATGATGTGTAAAACTCTGCGCTGATTTCTCGGATAGTATTGTAAACGTGGTGGAACGCAAACAAGAATTAACATGTAATCCACGTAAGACGTGGCAGATTGCACGAGTGCTGCTGGACGGCGTCAGTCGAGTGCGTACCGAACATAAGACGTTTAGCCGTATCGCTGTGCTCGGACGTAGTGGTTCTGGCCTTCGCAATGCGTTCGTGTAGTAGATCCTGCTTTGCGCGTCGAACAGCCAGGGTTAAAGAATACGCGCTCGAAGTCATATACCTGGCACCACGTGGTTTGCTCCGAAGAGTTTCCAATTGCAGCGCAAGGCTGAGGCCTACAGTCGAGTCGGCATCATTTCATACGAAACAACTTTCTTCCTACACTGCACGGCCACCTGTTCTTAGAAGCACGTGGAAAGTACAAACCCGAACACTTCACTCCAACCTTGCCGTAGCTGTGCTACAGGTGACCCGTGCAGAACGACATGCACACACTACTTGTGCTGAAAAAGTCTGGCACGTATGAAACGAAGTGTAGAAACAAACTGAACCTCAAGTCGACATCAGAGAGACGTTGTAAACAAGTATTTCATGGCGTTGAAAAGAAAGTAGTTTTTAAGAGAGGTGGGCTGTCACTAGTAATAGGGGCTCAGACCTGCAAATGTGAAAACATGTGGGCAGATGGGTGTTGTTTTTCAGATTTTATTTCGCACATCCATCTGCTCATGTGTTTTCAGATCTGTATATCTCAGCCCCTGTCACTAGTGTCCCCCCTTTAGTCTAAATTTTCATTACCTCTCAAACTCCTTTTTCCCGCTATAGCGGCCCCAAAATCGGCCACTTTTCTGGACGGCCTTTCTTGCGGCTAAGCGCAAGTCCTTCTCAGCGGATATAGTCTCGTCTGCTCGCCGATCTGGTTCTAAAACTGGCATATAGTGTTTAAGTTTTTTTATCTGCACGCTATTTCGGAAATCTCTACCAGCTACTCAGAAGCGAAACCCATCCCCGTCCTTTTGTGAGCATCTCCTCGCCCTTCAGAATCCCATCCGTCGCACAGGTCGTCACGGTGCTCAGTGAATATAGAACTCTCTGCCACAATTGCCCTCGATCTTCGTAAAACTCCACGTTTCTGTTTCGCGCTCTGGAAATGTATCTGTTTCGCCCCTCTTCATCCCCAGGCAGGTATCGGGCGTCATTCACAATCCCGGCCCCTCAAAGTGGTGCTAATACGATTTATACGTTCTGCCTCGGACTTGTACGGGACTCCGCCCGCCTTACCACGAGAAGGCCTATCCAGTTGAACCGTTCTTTGTCGACCCCCTCAATTCCACCTCTGTAGATCTTCGAATTGTCCTGCATGCGCTCACGCAACTGTGCGTACTGGAGCGCCCCATAGAAGGGGAGGATCGTCTCTCCTTTTGCGAAGAGCCGGTCCGCAAAAGTCACGAGTCTCCCACCTTCGTACTCCACCGTCGACGGACGCACAATCACGCATCCCGCCGTCGCTTCCACCGCCCGTAATGTTCGCGGGTCTTGCGTGTCCAGCATTTCGTCATACTTCGCCAGCCAGATGTCCTCTGACGCCCGTGAATAGCGTAGGGAAAGCACGGGATCCCCGGCGTAGTTCGCAATAAATCGGACTATGTAGTCTGGTAGACATTGATATTGGGGACACCTAGCAGGAGTACCCGAAGGGCTACTCCCCCTCCCGGCAGACACATTCCGTTTCACGCCGGCCAAGTACCTTGTAGAAAGCTCCACAACACGCGGAGAGCCACCAATGTCGCACGTGGTGCTCACAACGCTTTTGCCAAACGCCTTGGCCAAGCTCGGCAGAGCTTGATTGACGCAGTCGTCATCCTCGTCACATCCCACGAAATAGGGATGTCTCGAAAGCCCTAGGCATGCTTTTGCAGTCGCGCAAGTACCACTGACCAGGTCCACCACATGGTCCCCCGGTGTCGAATACTGCAACACCACCTCGCTCATACGCTTGATGCTCTTCTGCTCATGTCGAAGCATCTTCATTCGACTCCCTTCGTCAGCTCTCCTCACCACCTCTCCGGGATCCAACCGCTGGATTCCATCCATACAGTACGTCCACGCTGCGTGCGAAGACTGCACATACACGTGGCTTAGGTGGCAGAGCTGGGCGAACAGCACTTTAAGTGCCACTTTCCACTGCCAGAAATGAATGGACCATTGCGTGACTGAGGCGTGGCCAGATCCTTTTATACCCAGGTTTGGCATGTAATGACTTCGAACTCGGGCGTGGACCATCGGCTGGTCCTCCGCATTAAACACGAAGTCCTTCTGCCGTCTACCCCTCCACGCACTAGCCCTGTCACTCACCTCGTCGCACACCTCTCGGCTGTAACGCTTGAGGAGCGAAAGCCACATGCCGAATTGTATGCCACTACAGAAAACTATTCCGTGGCCGGTTTTGGCAAGCAGTGCGTCGACTATTGGGATGGAGGCGTCCATGTCCTTGTAGTTGAAGACATCATGTGCAGAGTTGTCCGCACCACGCTCGCTTCTGGTGTTGAATGGAGAGTTCGTGAACAGGAGCAGAACCTAACGCTCCATGCATTCACCTGAGTCGTCAGCGTCATTATTGAGAAGGTTGTGGAAAGTGCAGCTGTAGACACGCGAGCCCGACTTCATGACGGCGAGCAACTCCGCGAGAAGGTCCGTCGATGGATTCCCCTCGGGGAGCGACTCTTCCGACACCCCCTCCGGCGGCGGAGACGGGCGAAAGCGGTTGGCTGGTTCTGGTGCTTCGCGAATAGGGTCGTTCAGCTCCGGCACCAATGGGTTGAGAGTGGATCGGAAAGCCTCGCTAGCGTGCTCCGTATGACTGTGTGCAGGAATACCCCCCACTTTATTTTCGCTACCCTGCATGTTCAGCTCGATCTCTTTTTTCTGCCGGGAGGACAAAGCACGAGAATGCTGCGCGGATAGTCCGACAATGGGCGTGGTGCTCGACAGTAGCACCCGCCGGCGACGACGCGGTCTTGTTTCTTCCGAATTGGCATACGACAGCTTCAAGTCCACCTGGATAACCTCTGAACAGACACCATCATCTTTAGACGCTTCACACCCGGGCGCCGAGGCCTCCCGGGTATCCCCACGCAAGTCAGGAAGGACCGTTGGCAAGTGGTCATCGCGCGACTCAAAGCGGTCCAGATACGGCTGGTTGCTGCGGTGCTTGACATCGCATAAAGTTTGGTTGCACCAAAGAACGATAAGCTCGACTGTAGCAGGCTGGTAACCGCCCGCATTGCCGCATCCTTCTCCGCAGTTCGGACCCACGCTACTGAGCTGCTCACACTCTCCTGCACACTTGCAACCCCCTCCCTTGCAGCGTGGTCTCCTGCGCGATTGGCGCAAAGCCATCAGCACGTAATTTCGAGGCCAGAAAGTGCTGAACGCGTGGACGAAACAGAATTCAGAGTCCGACTAACGCCTCGCACTCCGAAAATCCCACTGCCTTCGCCAGCGCCATCGATGCCCAGGTCAGCAGCTGCACAGCAAACGTGAGACGATCTCCAGTTTGGTTTGTCTTCTTCAAAGTGAATACTTGTTTGCTGCCGCGACTCGAGTGACACACTACGATCTCGATGATCTCGTAGATGAACATCAGAACCTCGAGGGTAGTGGAGCCGCCAGCAGAAAAGGTTCCTGGCAGAACCACTTCCTGAACTTTGCTGTCCTCAGGGGGAATGAACCTGGTGCCAACAGTAAGGGACACCTCATAGTTCTCTTGCCTTAGGGCCGCACCCGCGATCTCCCCACTCCTCTTCTCTTTACGGGTCAGCAACACGATTAATAGCGCTGCGCGCACCATCTACTTCATCTGCTCGCTGCCCAGCTCGCAAGAGACTGGGTCGTCGCACTCGATAGAAATGGGGAAGTCGCTGCGAGGCTTGCGCTGCTTGCTCTTCACTGCGGCGAATGCCTTAATCGCCATTGAGGCCTTGTCGTCTGCTGCTATGAATGAGTGCAGGAAGGCCTACAAGTGGAACTTCGTGAGGTCATGCTTCGCATGTACCTCGGATGAGGAGATGACGGCAATGACGGTAGACAAGCACACGCCGGCTGTCTCGGGCCGGCCGAGCTCAGTCGGCGGCATGGTTACAGTGCGGTGAGGGAGGAAAGAGAGGAAGAAGCCCAGGAATGATGGGGATGCTAGGACGGAGGACCAGAGCATCGCAAGCGAAGAAAGGAAAACCACATGGACAGAAGTACAGGGAGGAGAGACGAGGACGAAGCAAGGATAGCAGGGAGGACCATGTCGAAATATCGGTACCCTAAGAGTGGGAGGTGTCATGCTGCGGAAGCAGGTGTGTGTCATTTGCATCGCGGCCAGAAAAGACAGCGGCCACGAACATGACATGCCCTCCCACGCTCACGTTTATGTTCCGCAATAGCAGTTATGAATAGTGGCGTCCGCCTCACGGAACTTGGAAAAATATGTAGGCTACATAGGGTGCGGGGGGGTGTCAAAAATAGCAGGGGCTGAGATCTACACATGTGAAAACACATGAGCAGATGAATGCGCGAAATTTAATCTGAGAAGCAACATCCATCTGCCCATGTATTTTCACATGTGCAGACCTCAGCCCCTGTCATTAGTGACACCACCCAGGTCTGAGTTTTCTGTACCTTCTGGAAAGCTCGTTTGCAGGCCGTCGGCCCCTGCTTCCAGCCCCGCCGTGGATGCTTATGATACTTCAAACGTCCGTAGGCACTTTCTGCGTGTGTATCGCTTTGCAAAGGCCTCAGTACCAGTGGTAGCCGCTAGGTGGGGCTTAAAATGCTCAGTTCACAACAATTGGGACGTACTTCTTGAACATGTTTTACTGACTAAGCCTCCGTTTGTCATGTCCTGCATGTGGCGTAGCTCTACATTGATGGCTCCGCCGGCCAGAAGGCCTTGAAGGACTGTTCCGATGTAGAGATCACGCATGCGCACCCACGAGCAGCGGGAGGGAAATGATGATGACTCAGCGGCGCCTGTCGCTGTGACTACACTAAACCTGGAGGCTAATGCACCTCAGCCGCACCCGGTAGGCAGGTTAACGAGGCTTATCCAGTCCCAGACTACGCCGGCGCCGTCTCTGTTTGGTCCAGAGGGTGAAAAAGCTGGTGATGCCACTGTCTTGGAGACTCATGGTGCTGCTGCAACACTGGCAGTTCCACCTGTGCGTGCTGCGAACCAGATGCCTGCTTGTTCTTCGTCTGGTCAATCTGACCGCAGCTCGATCACAGTCAGCTTCACCGTCCGAGCCGGAAATGAGTCCGTCCGGCGCGTCCACACGCTTGGCATTGCCGCCCCTGTGCTGTCTCACATCCGCCGTGGTGCAGGGAAAATTCATCGTGCGACGCTGAGTCCTCCCGGTGCATCGGGAGTGAGACCCGCTTGGTCTCCACCACCACCCATCCCGTTCCAGACCACTGTAGAGACTTCCGCTGTAGCTCGCTCATAATTGATCTTGCGTGAGTAGATGGAAGAGTTACAAACGGCGCTTGCAGAGCAGACGAACAAGGTCAAAGCGCAGGAGCAAGATATTGCTGTTCTCAAGAAAAGGGTCAACGACTACAAGGAGAAGCTATGTCCGGCCGATCAAGAGCTCCTTGAGGTGCTGGTAACGATGAAAGCAATACTTTCCAACTTGCTGCGACTAAAAGCCGAATTCAAGGATGTCATGCAGGAGAACATGAGTGTAAGTGCGAGTCGTGGGATTTCTGGTGGCACCCAGCAGGCCACACCGCGAGCCGGATCCAAACGTGGTCAGAGTCGCAAGCAAATGAGACAAGTGGGGGCAAAATACATTGGTGTTTGCAAGACCGTCGAGAAGCAGATTCTGCAATGGTGCCACCCCAACACTGCTAAGCTGGACCGAACAAGTCCTGTTGCAGTCCGGAAATGGGCGGATCGCAGTGAGCCGTCCGTGGAGGGGGAGCTTTCTGCGGACATCGTCGAGGCTGTCAAGCCGATTCCACCGATTGTTCTTGCCAATCGTAAGGAGTACTATACGCGTTCCTACTGCAATGAGGCGATGGCTTTGGTTGGAATGGTGGGTGCGGAGCTTGGCACCGGGAACTGGTCGTTCTCGTTTTTGGACGCCGAATCCCGCTGCAAGTGCCAGGAGGCTGCTTCAACTGACTATGATCTATGTGCAAGGATGAGGTAGGCAATATCTGACGTAATGAGCGCGTGGAGGAGAAACACTAGGGACTAGCTGTTCCAATGCCCTGGGTATTTCTCCTTGATGTCGCGGCAAACCAAGTTTGTATCGGACGCCGAGCGGGCGGAGCGCTCATCTCAGGCATTTCACGAGTGGGTGAAGCTGATGGGTTCAGAAGGGGAGCAAGGAACTCCAGACTTCTCATGGTGGCTACTCAGCAAGGTCGAGGATATAGCATACGACGTTTGCTTTGTACCGAACGATGTGTGTGATCTTGGCGAGGGTGACGTACTGTTTGGAAATTCTTTGGGGAGGTATGTCCTTTACGAGTTCTGACGGTACCATGTTCAACAGGATGGGACGTCCGCGTACGTGTCTGTCATGCAACTCGCAGGCCTGGACGCCTGGCTGGCAACAGTTGTATCCTGGCTGCAGCATGCTGAGAGCAGTGGCGGCCAACTTACTTACAGCCTGACGTTCTCCAAGTACCTGCCCTTGGCAACCGCGCCGGTTGTATGCAGCGTTTGCAGCGTTTTATGCCGTATTGTTCAGCAAAAGATGTTTCGGTATGGTTGTACGTTTCAGGGGGCGTTGTGTGAGTCGAAGAATGAGGGAATGGAACGGTGTGGTGAAGAGGAAGGCGAGGATTGGTTAGCAGGCGCCCCTGGAGTAGCAACAAACGTGGTGAAAGTGGGTGAAGAAAGCAAGTTTGATGTGGCGGTAGGGAAGACGTGGTCTTCGGACAACATCTCCAGTATGCTTGACGGCGTGGTCGATTGCTAGGTTGCACGTTCAGAATCAAGCGAGGTACGGTATGAAAATTTCAATGGCGCGTCTGGCCTGTCACGGTTCCAGCCACAACTCTGGATTCTTCCCCGCGCGCATTTGTTGGAGCAGAGGACGAGTGACTGCCGACGCACAGAACAGAGAGAAGGAAGGATACCTTACTTGTCTGTTAGTACGTCACTAGGCAGATTGTATTTTTCCTGTGTGTTTAATCGTACTACAGAGAGAATCGCGTTTCCTTTGGAGGGAAGGGCTCAGGTAGACCCGGCGTTGCAATCGGGTCTCTGTAGAACCTGTCTATGTTCAAGTGATGGTAGATCCAGTGGAGTTCAGGAGTAAAAGGGGGGATGTGCAAATTTGACCGCACCATGTGAGCTGTCCCAATGACAGCAGAGCCCTTGCATAGGCCAAACCAGGGAGAGACGGAAGGTTGACGCCCTCGTCGCTGCATTTCTCGGAGCGGGATGCGATTTTCCGTGCGATTTGCATTCTCATGTGTAGACCACCGCAAGCAAACTCATTACAGAGTGTCATCAACAGCGTCGATCGGTGCGATACAATCCCTGTACCGTCCGAACGCATACTCAGTAGGTTGCAGTGATTTACGGTCATGGATACAGAAGAGAGACAGAACCTTGGCCACTCATACAATGTCTGTGTCTTCGTCGTCGTCAGCAGCCGTAAGGACGAAGCTGAATCGCTGCCGTTTCGTCGAGCCGAAGCTTCTCTTTGCACAAACGTGCTGAATGACATGTTTCCGCAGTCGATCGAGTCGATTAATATTCAGGTCGGGCTCATAGTCGGTGACGGAAGGACAGAAGCCGCCGAGAACGTAACCACTTTTGACTATAGTAATCTGGAGATTGTCACACGTGTGGACGGAATGTTGATGGAGAAACTCGACGCGGACAATATCCAGCAGTACAGTGGTGCCCTGGCGACCAAGCTGGACAAGAAGATTGATGCAGATGTCTGGAGCTCCTCCTCATGGTGATTGGAGCATCCCGGCGGTGAGACGGCCTTCTTCGTTTCCGAGAAGCGGCATGGCGACGGTTCTCAAATAAGCGAGTCCGCGGAGGTACATTCTGAGGCCTTCTCTGACAAGACGCGCCCCATGCCTGTCGTTTACATTCCTGTGCGGGGTTTAGAGGTAGCGTGACTGGGAAACGGAAGCGACTTCAGTTCGAACGACAGCAATGTTTTCGGACGACTGGAATCGGCGGACGGTTTCGTCAATGGCTATTGCCCTTCGCTTCGAGGTGCGGCGGTAGTCTTGCTTCAATGCAGCGTGAGCGTGTTTATAAACACCGACATCTAGAAACTGCAGGCCTCCGGAGTTCCGGATGTCATTGACAAGGTGGAAGAGCAGATGAAACTTGACGGTCTTGAGCCTGGTGGGGTGGTGGTCCCCAAACATGTGGAGCAGGGAGGGTTTAAACTTATCGACACCATCCGCTGGGTTGTGACCCTCGGCGAAGCTCCAGTGCTTCTTTAGTTCCTGTCTCGAGCTGAGCATTACAATGTCCGAGTACTGAGCGTTAACAGATGCGAGGGGCGCGGAGGCAGCTTCGTCACAGCAACAGTCTATGAATCCTGCAATAATTGGAAAGACCGTGCTATTGGACTTGTAGTGTTTGGCCTTGAGAATGCCGCGGACTCCTTCACTTCTGTATAGTCCGTTCAGGCGAGTGCCTTTTTGGGAGGCGGAGAAGTCCACGTGTAGGCCGGAGACGTAGAAGTCCCTTTCAATGGCAGCCAGAACTGTGTTGACTCCGCGAAGGAGAGCAGTGCGGACGAGTCTGAGCTGCTTCCGCCTGTTGGCAGCAGAAGCTTGCGCTGTGAATAGGACGGGGGAGTCGATTCTAAGAAATATGCGGGTCTTGCTTGGATTGGAGATGCCGAGGTGGAAGTTATGCAGCGGTTCGAAACCGAAATTGGAGTGCATGTCGACATGTGAAGTGGACAGAAGGAGGGGGCCAGTTTCTAGAAAGGGTGGCAACCTCCTGAAGGAGCAGGTGGCGAGGGTTTGTAGGGCCTGTGCGGTCATGTCTCGTGCCTGAACCGGCCCGCCCCGTATTGCATGAGCTGCGGCGTCGGCCTCGACGTCGGCCACTTTTCTGCGAAGAATGATGGTGAACTGCGTGGTGCGCGGCAGGAATTAGGCGGACGAGGTGATGATGTTTGAAGGTATTACACAACGGTGGCAGGGGTGGCTGGGTTTTGTGCCTGGTTCAGTGCCGATGATGTCCTTCGCCTTGGATATGTTGGAACTGGAGCTGGTGAGGACTGGGTGACATTTCCAGAGACGACGGTAGGCATCTGAGCATTTGAAGCCTACGAGGGCTTTTTCATACAGGGGCGAGAGCAGAGAGTGCAGGGCGGAGTGCAGTATGGAGACTTTGATGTCTGGTGCGCCAGTAGTTGAAGAAAGTGGAAGGATGTCAAAGTCTCTGCCGTACACGGTATGGAAGAGCCGGACAGAAAGATAGCCAGCGACAGTGTGCCAGGACATTATGCAGCGTCGGCAGAATGGGGCAGTGATGTTGAGGGAAGTGAGATGCACGGGATAGGAAACGAGCGGGCTGTTCTTACATGTAGTGGCGGAGTTATACGTATAGATTTGTATGCAACCTACAAACGAGTGCGTCCCCGACGTCTCGGTGTCCTAGATGTCAACCTCGAGCTCGCTACCCATGCCTTCTTCGTTGAGGTCTTGACAAACTCGTCGGTGCACGCCAGTCTGCAGGGAATACGTGAAGAGATGCGTGTCGCTCGGCGGGCGGTCACCACACGGACGGAAGTGGGAAGATTCTGTGTTAGCTTGCGGTTCTTGCTTTCGCAGGATCTGCACAGGGTCCCGAAAGTAGGCAGTTCCGAAGGACGTACCGCTGTGGTCCAACACACGAATTGCGGAGCAGCCCTGATGGAAAAGCTCCTTCTCAGCAACAGCGAGTGTGAGGGACCGACCCTCTTGTGAGGAGCGAATGTGGTCTCCAAAGGGAGCGAGAGAGAATTTGGGATCCCTCAGGATAGAGATGATCTCGCCGACCGTGTGCGGGCCGGCAGTCCTCTCCACTTCGGCAAGAGAAACTGCGATAGATTGTATGAGGAGGTCGGTCTTACTTGTGGTCGGTTCTGCATCAGGGTGACACCGGAATTGGAGCAAGGGGGGCAGAGGCGCTGGAGCCTCGTCAGAAAGGACGTTATCATCGTAGTAGACAGGCGGTTCTGGGGCCGGTGAGCCTTGCTGGGGAGTAGAGACGAGCCCGGTTGGCCAGTGTGTTCGGAACTGAGACTGTTGCTCGTGTTTGGAAAGGGGGTACGCGTCGGAAGACGATTAGACGCAGTGCCGATATTTGCAGCGCATATTGAGAGCTGGCAAGGATGGGTACACGGAGAAGGGGTGGCGCGAGGAGTGAGAGAACGGAGAGGTAGGAAGTTTTCCACGGGTGGAGCTGTCTTTTCGTTTTCAGTGAGTACAAGACGGTAGGTCTCCTTTCGAGCACTACCACGTTCTCGAAACCTAGTGCAGATCTCGTGCACGTGGAAGTGGTCAAGATGGAAGAAGGGGCCTGCCATTCATCACAAACACACGCTATTGGCTTCGTCCACAAGAGAACATCATACATTCCCTGACGGGTGCTACAACGACAGGTGGGAATCGAAAAGCAGTGATACTGTAATATCCCTAGTTGAAAGATTTTCAAATTTTCGTACGGTCTAGGGTTTTTCAAGGCACGGCGGGGGAACTGTCGAACGCAAGAACCTGCCACAGGCCCTATTTAAACCGCAGCGACACGGAACGCCACGTCGTCCAACCAGCGAAGGTACCCTTCCTTTAACGGAAAATACTGGCCGACAGTTTTTCCTTGTGATGAGACGGTGTGCACAGGTAATCAGCGCGTATTCGAAACGGTATTCGGACGTGCCAGAAGGGTTTCGGCGGGACGGGAGGCGTCGATGAAGAGCGGCGAGACGTGTGGTGTGGGATGCGATGCGGGGAATGCGGGCTATTGGAGGTGGAGAGGGTGAGGGAGTGGGGGTGATGGTGGGGAGGGGTGTTTAAATTGGAAGGGAAGGCTGGGAGGGCGTGTGGCGTCGTTCAAGATTGGCAACGCGCGTGTTGTTCGATGCGATGCGATGAGTGCGGGCTGTTGGAGGTGGAGATGAGGAGGCAATGCGGGTGGTGGTGGAGTATGGTGTACAAGCTGGAAGGGAAGGCGGGGGGGATGGGTGGCGTCGTTGAAGAAATGTGAGGTGTTTAGTGTTCGCCGCGATGAGGGGAGTGGGGGCGGCTGCAGGGAGAGAGGGGAAGGTGGTAGTGGTGATGGTGGCGCACGATAACGAAAATGTACATGCGTCCAAATACGCCAGTACGACCATTCATGTAGCAGTACCGAAATTTACTAGAACGACACCGAACTTTCAACGCGCGCAGTGAACTTTCAGTTTAGTTTCAGTCCGTGCGACGCGCAGCTGCACTTCTTGCAGTTCCGAATGTACAATACTGCATTCTGAACTGCGAAAAGTGCAGTTGTTGAGCAGTAAACCTAAGAATAGACTTCCACTTGTCGCAGTACGATGCGCAGTATAACTAAATCGTGGACTTCCACAGCGCATAGTATATCAGATAGTACTACTAGAACCGGAATTTCAAAAGTTGTAGTTTGAAGTCAAGCATTACTAGACCTGGACGTCCATTTAGTGGAAGTCCGAGTCTATTCATACTACACCTGGATCTACAAAATGTGTAATGAGCCACTGGGAGTACTAGAACTCGTACTGCACTCAGTGGGCGTCCGAATGCATTTCCGGAAACACAGATGCACACGCTATCGACTGTACAGTAGAGCAGGTTCCTACATAATTAGCCAGAGTAACATATGACAAACTTCCTGCATTCATAAACCAAGGCCGAACGTTTTCTTCTTGAACACGAAAGGAGCGAAAGTGGGGAAGTACAGATATGAGTGCCTTGCGCACTTACATAAATACCGAGGCTTATTTGAATCATTGCAGTGTTGACCTAACCCACCTATGCGGCAAGAGTCAAGCTCGTATGAGGCAATGTCAATTTCCAGTCCTCACAAAATTGTGACGTAAGGCATTCGCCAAGACTAGTCTTGACCGCTACAACTGCTGTTGTATACTATCCGAGCACAAGCGCGTGTAAGTATAATGTACAGGCATCCGAAATAGTACTGATTGGGTCATTTACTCCAGCGCGGAAATGCGTCGAAATAGCCCACTTTCTGAAGCGTGAACAAGCGTACACAAAGACACGCATGTCGCGCAGCAATGTGGCCGCAGTATCGTAGCCTTGCAATAATATCGGACTATCGCTGCTGGTGTGTTTCTGCGTGCGCGACGTGTATTGGACCGCCAAGTGGAGAGTAGCGGGTTTACCGGTAGTTGAAGAACAACTCCCACCTGTCCATTTATCTCACTATTGTGTTTTCGTCTTCAATTCCCCGCCAAGAATTCTGATAATGCCCGCAACCACTGCAGTCACGACGAAAGATGCTGTCGAAACAAGGTCGTTCCCTGGGAAGGCAGCAACAGACATCTAAGAGGAGCTGAATCGGGTTAGGAAAGCTCAGGGTCCATGCCACTTCGATAGGCGCGATGTTCCTTTTTGTTAATGTTGCTTCGTCTTCTGCAAGTGGGACTTGTCAAATTCTACGCCCCCAGTAGCTATTTTTGACTGTGATGATCTCAATCTAGTATACGATCTTGCCGAGAACCATACGTGCCGCGGATTGGACGCAAAACAGGGACCAACTCTCCGCAAACGTTGCAGGAAGTTCTTCCGATGTCTAGAAGCATACCAAAACATGAAAAACAACGGGAATTTCCAGCACGGAGTGTCCGTATGAAGAGTCCACGATTTCAGCGCTTGATCACGAACATTGTTGCTATGTTATTCTGAATGTTCACGACAATGTGGATACTTCAAAAGAAAAGAAGTAGAGCGACAGAGTAGACGGTTGAAGCGGAAATGTCGTTTCGGAATCGCAAAATTCCTCTGTGTGTTATGGAGGTGCTCTTTCATGAAACGCACAGGTAAAGCGGTTGTAGACAGGGTGGGATGACAGGTTCCAGCAGGATGTATGCATTGTGGGGATTCAGGGCAAGACGGTCTTCACTACCGAACGACCAGCCCCTGGACGTTAATTAGCACTGCGCTGGCTGTCTCTTGATTTCCAAAATACTCGAGTATAGATGAATACTGTCTGCGAAGAACCTAGAAGCTGAAGAGCAGAATATCAAATAATTAACTTACATCCGCTTTCTGAGTCTTACAATGGTGGTAATTACATATTGGCTGACAAAAGAGATTGTAGAAGTCACGAGCTTGGTTTTGAAATCTACCCAAGAGGTGAAGTGCTTAATTGTTACTCATATTTAGACGACGGGTCTACTACGCGAAAGATGTCTGGAGATCAGCTCATTTGTTGTTGGAACGTTCATAATCGGACCATGTGTCTGCCAAGGAACAATACTGTGTCGGAATAGAAGTAGAAAGAGGACAATCGTGACATTTTTATCTAATCGCGACGCAATCACACAGTTACCCACATCGAGGTAGACCAATTTTATCCGAGGGATCTGAGCTGCCGTTACGGACTGATGAACGCGAACTATTATATCGGGCAGCTACGCGTACAATTTGGACAAGTGAAGCATCAGCAATACAATCAGACACTCAAAAGAGCGTATCGAGCTTTAGTTTTGTTGCATGAGTCGCTTGTTCTATGTAGTTAGCAGTACGAGCTGACACAAGAGGTTGTTATGTTAACCCTCTTGTAATCCGAGAC
>JAUKWC010015659.1:0-19434 GCA_032356245.1 Endocladia muricata | reverse complement strand
GCAACGGATGCGAGGTGGGAATACTCTTACGCATCATGGTTATTTGTATCTATCCTGACAAACTGCAGTGGTGTGTTCGGGAGCCGCTCACCAATATACTATCATCATCACCTAAAAATTGGAGAATTCTTCAACTCGTAACGGGCTTTACTTAGACTGCATAACTGTGCAATTCTATATGCAGAAACGGCAAAGCGTAACTCCACTGTTTGTAGAGCACTGCCTTTTGGCTTTGAAATAGGCCCAGAGTGCTACAATAGCGAGACTGTATTCTCGATACGAGTGATGTGCCCTACGACCAAGAGTATGAATCACGAATCCGCCGGCGTGTACTGTAGCGCGGCACATGGTACTGACCCATGTTGCACACTTCTGCGTCCCATTTTATTTGTGATGCTTATTCATTTGATTTGGTTCACTAGCTATTTTCTGCCGCGAGACTAGGCACTTTGTGGTTTCAGCTTTAATATTTAGTTGCAATCGTACTTCACGGGCGCCGACTAGCCACCGAAGTAGGGTTTTGCGTGTATGAGTACGTCAACGCTAAGTCGTAATGTAATCGAGGTCCCTGGTCAGGAGGTGTTTCAGTCTGAAGTCTCCGAAGTTTTGACAACCGTCTGCTGGCCATTCAATTGCCTCACCCCTTTCGCTTCCCTCGAAGAGAGTCAGTTGTCGCTGGCGGTACGCCATATCTCTACGAGCGACCGTATCGGAACTGTCGCGCGAGCCTTTCTGATCCTCACGGTGAAAATCTACGGCATTCGTCCCTTGATGCGCAGGGCTGGGCTATCAGCTATGTTAGTAGGCTGGCAACACGCACCTTCTCAAACTCCGGGTCGACTAAGGGCCATGCCCTTTAGGTGCACTGCGAGCATTCCGGGGTTCGGTACTCCTATGGCTTTTGGTGATTAGCACCGTCGTCTCAGACTAACAGGTCTTTCTACGATCTAGATTGGATGCACCAGTTCTCGCAATAGAGGGAAACGAGTTTACGGACGGAACATGAATCCACACACTTACCAATGCAGAGCATGTCACCAGAGCGACTCTGGATAATTGCGTCCGTTGAAAGCACGCCATCGAAGCGATTCCCTTCAACTGGATACTACCTATGGCACTGAGTACTCTCCACAACTTCGTCACAAACACTCAGTGGCTGCTACATCTCTGCATCGGGTAAGGCTCCTGGTCGTTGATAGTTGCCCCGGTAGTATCCGCTTGCAGGGATCTTTACCTCTCCTCGAGATATCTCTCACTCCTCCTCTCCACGCGTAGCGACCTGTTGCCTGTAATGGCAGGTATCGCAAGAGCATACCTATGATATGCGTATTAATTCACAGTACCAAGTACTACTTTAGTCGCTGTTGTACCCACTTGACAACACACTAGGGCGGTGTGCTACAGCGCCAAACCATTACCTACTCTCCCGGCTAGTTTCTACCGCAACTACTATATTCCCTAGTATTGACAATGTAATAAAAACCGAGCTGCTCAAATACGTGTGCATTTCAAGCGATCTTTTAGTACACCAACCTTCTAAGTGCATACGTTCAAAAATCACTGCGTCTTCCTTTTACTGCCCATCGCAGCGAGCAGGCACGAAGCACCTATTCGTACTCAGGGCCAGACATGGAATTCGTGCCGGGTTCAAGTGACGGTGTGTTTCTGAAAGTAGATGTGGACGTCGCACGAGTGTAGTACGCCGGCAGTTCTTTCGCCTGTCCTGCAATTTCTGGAATGCCATCGGATGCTGACTTCCGTGGCATTCCGAAATGTGGAGTCCGTGTAGTGCGGTGGTTTTTCGCATTGACGCCGACTTCCAGAAAAGGCCTGAGCTACCGTGGCATAGGTTTTTCTAGATCCGCTAATTGCAGGTCACTCCCTAGTCACGAATCTAAGTAGTACTCCGAATCATGCAGTGCACCGCCCTCTCGAGTGTGACTGTACGCACGTCAACAGCGCACAATGAACTACGGTCTGCGTCACGCGGATGAGGTTACCCTGCACCCTCCGCACTCTTACTTGCTTCGCCAAAGATCGGGCTCCAGTGCATCGGAGACCTCCACGCACTTTAGCGGCATCTGCGGCTTCAGCAAAATGAGGACGTACTCGGGAGACGTTCACCTGGAAAGGCTTACCGAGAGACTGGTTGACGAGTTATGGAAGCAGACGAAGTGCAGAACTATGCGGTGACGTTTAGGACAGTATCGTAAACGTATTGAAACGCAGACGGAGACGGTCCTGTAGAACGTGTAAGAACTTGCAGATTGGACAAGTATTGGTGGAAGGCGCCAGCTTAGTGCGTTCTGACAGTAAGACGCTTATCGGCATTGCAACGCTGCATTGTCCCGCTCCAGTCCTTCACAGTAAGTTTGAGGAGTAAGGTCTCTTTCTTGCCTCGATTGGTTGCTGATTAAAAATACGGGTATGGATTTTTATACACCCGGCACTGCGCGGTTTGCGACGAAGTATCGCCAATTTCATTTCATGGCTGGAGCCTGAAGTCGAGGCGCCATCGCTCAATATCGAACGACTTTTTTCCTATATCGGATTTGCACTTGTCATCACAAAGGCGTGCAGAGGACAGATGCCATCATATATCTCCATCTTTGCCATAGCTGTGCAATAAATACCACCTGCAGGACGAGAGGCGCGGATTTGTTGATTGAGACACGTCTTCCACGAACTACACGAAGCGTAGATACAAAGAGAAGCGCGAGTCAACCTGAAAAAGAGCTGGAACGAGTGTTTTACACAACGTTCAAAAGTAGGTTGTGTCTAAGAGCGTTCGGGTGTCCCGAGGGATAGCGGGAGCGATATGCCAATATGAAAACACATATGCAGAAGGCGGTTACTCTTCAGATTCAATTCTGCGTATCCATTCCCTGACATGTCTGCGCATGGGTAGAACGATAGCCCTGTCATCAGTGACACACAGCTAATCTTTAGAACCGTGGACAAACACTACAAATGGCAAATAAAGTGCCGAAAGAAACTAAAGCGAGATTCGGCTCCGTGGAGAGGTTATAGAGGGTTTTTAGTGGGCTTTAAAAGATAGCGATTTTTAATACCGGCGTGGTGTCACTAACGACGGCGGTCGCCATGTGCTTGTGTGATTCTACCTAAGCAGATGGATGGGCGCAATTTGTTTTTAAACATAGCATCCATCTGCTCATGTGTTCTCATAGCAGCGAATACCTACCACAGCCACTTCCGATACTCTATCGATCTGGTAACTAACTTACTTTCGAATCCCAAAAAGAATGTTTCTAAATACTCTTTCAGACGACGAATCGCGCTTCACTCTGTTTCGACACTTCCCCTCAGAAGTGCACGGCCTGTGGATAGTTAAAAGGATCGTCCGGGCGTCCCTATTGATTGTGGTAGCGATCTGCCCACGAGCAGAAGTATGGGCAGATGAGTGTGCGAAATCAACGATGCCAACAAACATCCATCTACGAATGTACTTGAGCAGGCAGAAATCTGAACCGGTGTCAGTAAGATTACCCCAACCACCTTAAGTATTACTTACTTTCAGGCTCCACAATGAATACATCGATAATTTTTCTTTGACGTCGAGTCGCGCTTCAGTTTGTCTTTTTGCTGCATTTGAGAATTATGAGCTTTGTCGAACGAATGAAGTCTGCGGCACTTATCCTCCTCTGGTCAATTGTAGCACAGCGACGGCCAAGGTGGTGTAAATTGTTGGCGCCCGAGCTTCTCTCCTGCCTCCTACTAACGATGGCCATATAAGGAAGGAAGAAAGTTTCTCCGTATCAAAGAAGCCGGTTCGAGTATATGCGTCAGCATTTGGCTGCATTTGCAATGAATCTCTCTTAAACCTTGCAGTGTAAGATGTATGAACTGGTCTGCGCATAGCTAGCCACTCACTGGACTATGCGCCGAGAGTGCTGTACTACGCAAACGCAGTGTAAAGTACACAAACCCTGGGCTGTAGCCTTGCAATACGATTGAATAACTATCATTTGCCGCGCACGAAACTGATGTTAGAGACTGGAACTCGCATCGTCTGCGATTCCTTAAGTGGGTCACGTAAGGAAGGATTATTTCTCAACTGTCGTGTGCGATGTATCCGTTCAGCCCTGCACGCATTGTACGAAGGAGGCGTTCCCCGATTTGCTGGTATCTCAGACCTGACCATCGAGCTGTCTACTCGTAAAATCTGCGTTGAGGTGTTGATAAAGCTTGTAGTGCATGATGGTCTGATGGTGATATGCAAAGAGTGGCACATCATTCTGCGGAGGTTCAGCATAAGGCTGGGACCGGCAGGACTTTGGTTTAACTTGCTCTATCTCCTTTCGTGAAACCTGAATAGGGTCCCGGAAGCAGGCGGTTCAGACGGGCATATCGCCGTGGTTCCACATGCGAGATGCCGAGAAGCTCCGATTGGTGAAGCTACTTCTCGACAGCAGCGAGTGTGAAGGAACCGCATTCTTTGGAAGATCGGAAGGTTCCTCCGAGGCGCACGAAAGAGAGGTGGGGGTATTTCAACACAAAGGGGATGTCGCCAACAGGACGCAAGCGATCCATCCTCTTTATTTTGAAGAGAAGGACAGAAATGGACTGTATGAGGAGGCTGATTTTACTCGTAGTCGGTGAAGTATCTCGGCTACCAGAAAAAGGAGTAGAAGAATCAGTGGTACCGCAGCCTGGCAGACGTACCCATCGTCGTTGTACTTTGCGGGAGGCTCCTCGGGAGCCGGATCTGCCCGACAACCAGGTCTGAACTTGGCCGGTTGCTGTGTTTAAACGTGAAACTGTTGCTCGTAGTGGCAAGTGATGTACGCCAGAAATCGCAGCGCTACGCAATACGTGCGGAGAGCGCGACGAGGAGAAAAGCTGGCGAGAGGGGCGAGAGAAGGATGGGCTGCGACGTTTTTGACAGCTGGAGCTGTCGTCTGGTAGTCACTGAGTACAAGGCGATAGATTGGCTCCTGAGCACTACCGATTGGACTATGCTTGGGCCAGGTTTTGTGTCCTCAAGAGTGGCCACGATGGGGGATGGGCCGGGGATTCGACACGCACGTACGCTATTCGCTGCGTGGACAAGAGAGTATTGTATCTTCGCGGAATTCTACTACGACGAGAGGTCGGGACTGTAGTGCGATGATACTATCATACTAGTATTTGAAACAGTTTCAAATTTTCGAACAGACTGCGGTATTCCGTAGGCTTGGCAGCGAGACTATAGGACGCAGCAACCTGTCGCAGGTCAAACTTCGACCGGAGTGATGCGAACCTGCTCCTCGTCAGATCTGCGGAGGTACCGTGAAGACGGTGAAACTTACCAAGCGGCAGGTTTCTTATCCTTGTGATTCCATGCCGGGCTGGGTGAGCAGCTCAGCTTAGTCACTTGTAAATTCCGGATCGGAGTAGTGGTCGGGCAGGATGCGTAGGATGGTCATGGAGGGGCGATAACCGTGATTCTCGTCGCGTTGTGGAGAGCGTGTGTTGTTGGATCTGGAGAGAGGGAGGAAGTGGCGGTGATGGTGGTGGGTGGTGGTGCGAACCGGAACCAACGTTGGGTGGGTTGTGCGGCGTCGTTGATGAGTGGCGAGATATGTAGCGTGTAGTGGACTACGGGGAGTGTGGGTTATTGGAGGTGGTGACAGTAAGCGCCTGGAAGTGGTGGTGGGGCTTCGTAGTGCAAACCGGGACAAAGAGTGAGCCCGAGTCGTGGGGTTATTACAGGAAGGCAACACATGAAGTTGGCCGTGGGATACACGAATTGTTACCTGTGGAAGGTGGAGAGGGTGAAGCGGTGTGGGTGGCAGTAATGCGCGGTGGTGCAAGCTGGACGGGAGGATGCACGTGTCTTACGGTATGGCTGGGGAGGGGCAGTTCATTTGACGTATGATGCTATGCGGGGATCGTGGGTCATTGCTCGTGGAGTGAGTGGGAGAGAGTGGTTTATGGTGTGGATTGGTAGCGCAATCCGGAAGAAACGCTGTGTGGGATGCATGTCGTGGCTAAAGAGTGGTAACATATGGGGGGTGCGATGCAATTTGGAAAGTATCAGCCGATGGCACAAGAGGAGGCGGCACCAAACTGTGGATAGTAATGCGGTGTAACGAGGATACTGGACGTCCATCCTAACAATCTGCACGAACTGCACATCTTGCAACACTGAAATACGGTAAAAATGGGTCGGGTGTGCATAACACGCCGTGGGGGTCTATTACGGTTCTACAAAGACCGACGCGAGGCAGTAAATCGTCTAGAATTGAGAAAAGGGTAGCTTTTTTGCGACAGAACTACGGATGTGATTCCATACGCTGCAGTATGCCGTATGGTATATCCGTATCGTTTGCTTCCGAGGCCCGTCATGATTGAGCTATTAGTACGAGACTCAGTTGTAAACCGAGGGGTCATTCGCGTGTAGTAAAATCCGATCTGGAAGCCTATCGGGTGGAGTTCCAAGTCTAGTACTACAACACCCACACGTTTACTTAATGGGCGTCTGACTCCAGTAATACTAGAAGCAGGTTTCCAAGCGGTGAAAGTCTCGGTCTAGTAATACCATACCTCAAACAGCAAAATGGGCGCTAGACCGCGGGAATTACTGGACCGCATACTGCACTCAGTGGACCTTCGCATTCATTTCCAGAAAAACAGACGTACCTACGCACATGTCATGATTTGGCGTTCTACGTCGCTGCGGTTTAAACACGATCTGTGGCAAGTTCTTGCGTTCCATAGTATAGTTGCTGGGCGCCAAAGTTAGGCTCAACCGTACCAAACCACGAAACTCTTTCATTGGAGGCCGCCACGCTATAACTGTATTTTGATTCTCGGCTCTTGTTTTTGGATTCATCCGTAGATTAAGACATCGTGTTTTTCACAAACCCAATGGCGCACGTGTCATTTAACTGTCAGGCCCGTCTTGTACCAGGAGCGCTCCTGCATGCATTAGAGGTGTGCTGGGTTTCTTCCACGCAAGTATGGTCACGAGCGGACCCGTAACTTTGCACTTGGTAAACACGAGAGAACAACTCCGCCCTTGCAAATCTTCCTAACTTTCCATTCTCGGACTCCTACCGCAAGCCTCTTATCTTGCAGTTATCCCTTCTCGCCTGGAATACGCGCTATACGTTTCGGTGGTGCGCTTACTCGTCTTCCAACCCATACTACTTTTCGAAAAATACACAAAAGTGTCACCCCTGAACACAGCCGCCGGTCAGGCTCGTCCGTAACTTCCCCCGAGGCTCATCTGCTCGAAAATCTCCCGTCTACTATAACAACACCATCTATTGCGACCTGGCACCGGTGCTTCTGATCCTTGTAATTCTATCTCCATGTTACCTAGATGTCGAGATGACCTCAAGTAAGACCACCGTCGTCAAACAATACTCTGCGGTTTTCCTTACCGATGTGGAGAGCACTGCCGGCCCACAGGAGGCTGGTGGTATCAGCATTGTCGTCAGGAATCCGAACTTCTTTTTCGCGCGCTTCCGGGACCGTGTTCGCCCCTCAAGACAATGTCGCTCCCTCACACTCGCTGTGGTCAAAAACGAGCTTCGCCACCAAAGCTTCTCTGCAACTTGTATGTCCGATTACAGCGGGGTTTTCTTTCAGACTCCCTGCTTCGGGATCCCCGTGCAAATGCATTGAAAACGAAAAGCACATGCTAACGGAGATTCTCGCGACTACCATCTATAAGGTGACCCCTTTGCAGAGAGAAACGCATCTCTTCGCGCATCCTCTGCAAAGTACGATTTCCAGCCGAGTTTACCGAGAAATCAAGAAAGAAGTAACGTGTAGCGAGCTAGGGAATCTGATCTCGGACACCAGGGCGTTGCGGACCCAATTCTCTCGAGGTTACGTACACGCTGGTTCGGACGAATCCGCCACTGCACCAAAGAAAATTGCCCTCGCCACATGCCCCGTGAATGGCTATGTCCTGGACCTCATTATAAATATCTCGCGACGCTACATGATGTCACTGCCGGCTGTCATCGCGGAACTTCCTGTCCAGCTTTTTCCCACCATTGATGACATAGCCTTTGACGTCATTATTCGTTCGTCAATATCTCGCGCACCGCAGACCAGGGTCTACATCGTATACTCCGTCCTGCACTCCCTGCAATCGCCGCTGGAAAAATGAGACCTCGTGGGCTTCACGTACTCGGATGCGTCCCTCTGTCTTTGCAAATGCCACCCAGTCTTCAACAGCCGACGGTACCATGTACCCAAGGTGAAGAACATCATTGGCACTAGAATAGGTCGGAAGGCCAGCCGACTCTGCCACCGTTCGGATGTGCCCTAATACCTCCTCAATTTGTGCCCCCTTTCCCTGGCGCGCACGACGCAGACCACGGCCCATCTTTGCAGAACTGTGGCCTATCTGAGGGTCGATGCCGCTGCTCCTGCACTGGTAGGTAGGCAGTGTCAAGGATAAGCTGGCCGCGTTTAGACGCAACATATCCCCGCAATCTTCGCAGTTGGATGATTGCGAACCACTCTAGATATGTGCCTCCTTTTCCCGATCAATTCTGGTCTCCGAATGCACTCCATTTCTGGATTCAGACCGGTACACAACTCCTACCTCGATATTGTCGAGCAAATCAGGCCCTGCACATCACCCAGCCTCGACATCCGTGTCTTACTTAGAGGGCGTGCTTCCGCCGGCGACAGATGGAGGCAGGTCAGACCCATCCGCACTGCTCTCCTTCCCACAGTAAATACAGTTGTGCCTGCTGTTCGGGGTGACAACTGCTTTCCTGCCCATCACCTGGACTTCTTCACGCCCGAAGAATGCAGTCGCCTGAACGCGCTCTAGACAAGTGGAGGATCCCATGGCATGTCAAACACCAAAACTAACAAGCATATTGATATGATCTGTCCGATTGCCACACGAACTATTGACGTTTGGTAATGGAGGCGGCCTCAGTTCGACGGGCAGCAGGAGGTCTCGGGTGTTGAAATCCGGAGATTGTTTTGCCTGTGAGAGTTGACATTTGCTTGAAGATGCGGTGCTACGCTTTCTTGAACGCAGTGTAAGCTTCTCCATAACAATTTGCACCTGACTGCTGTCCGGCACCGATAGTGCGGCAATTATGTGGGGGGTGGGCGAGAAGATGGCCGGTGGGGTCTTGAGCGCTGCCGGGTATTTGTCCCGAAAAGTAGTCAACATGGATCCCTTAAATGTCCTGACGAGGTCATACAGACGTCAATATGAGTATAAATCGCAGTACTTATCCCCTACCTATCTCGAGCTGAGTACTTCAGTATCCCAGTATTGAAGGAAAACCGACGCCAGGGGCGTGGAGTCATCTCCATCACAGCAACGTTCAATGATTTCTGCGACAATTTGAACGACCATGCCGACGGACTCGCAGTACTTTCCATTCAGCATGCCACGGACGCCCTCATTTGCCTAAATTCCGTCCTGGTGACTGTCTTTTTCTGACGTAGCGGAGTCGGCATGTAGGCGGGGATCGTACGAATCCCTCTGACTGGAAGCTAGGACTGTGTTGACTTCGCTAAAAAGAGCGGTGCAGACGGTTCCGAACTGCTCGAGCCTCTCGTTGATGGAGGCTGGCTCTCGAGGTACGAGAAAGAGGTTGACACTAAAGTGTGCGTAGATCGTCAATGGCTCGCATATGTCGAGGTGAGAGTCTCACCGCGCTCCAGAACCGAGACTAGACTGTTTGTTGACGTGCGAGATGGACTGGGGGATCGGTGGTCTTGGCAGGAAGGATGATTGCCCCCGTTGCGAGAACGTGGCGACAGTTCGGGGCACCTGTGCGGTGTCCGATTGTACCTAGACCGGTCTGCTCATCAATCCATGAGCGACGGTGTCAGCCACAAGGACAGCTTTTTCCATGGGGAGATGGACGGTGCACTGCGCGGTGAAGGCCAGGAATTAGGGGCATGAAGGGGGAAGATTCTAGAGGACTCCGCACGAGTAGTAGCTTTGGTTGATTCAGCTTCCTAAGTGCGCGGCGACAGTGGATTTTGAGTCGGGTATGTCGAAACGATTGCTGATGGGGCCTGGGGCACGTTTCGAAATGCAATGAGACGCGTCCAAGCAAGCGTAGCTACCCAGGACTTTTCTAGTCAGAGGCCGTAGTTGAGGGGGAAAGGTGAAACGTACTATGGGGCTTTTGGTCCGTCCTATGCAAAAAGTCAAAGGAGCAAATACGAGGCGAAGGAGTCTATGGTCCATAGTGGGGAGCATCGGTGCAAGATGGAAGCCGGCGAGGGTGTGCCGGAATATTATGCACCGTCGGCGGAAAGTAGCAGTGCACCTCTACAGGGCGCGGTGGACTGAGTGGATAGCAAAGAGGTTGTTATAAAGTGAATCGGCAGATTTGTGCTTATACATCCAATTGTGACCGGCCACTGAGGGGATCCACAGCATTCTGCTGATCCGCTTGAAACCCTCAATCTCGCTGTTCATAACTCCCCTCTTCAGGCCGTACTCAAGTCTGCGATGCATGTCGGTCTGCAGCGGATAACAGAGGAGATACGCATGGGTCTGCTGGAGGTCAGCACATGGATAGTTGTGGCACGACTATATGTCAGCTTGCGCTACTTTCTTCGGCAAGATCTAGAAAGGGTCATGCGAGTAGGTAGCTTCGAAGAGTGTGCCAGCGTGCAGTCGCACGAGACTTTTGTTGAGCCACTCAAAATAAAGCCGTTTCTCAACGACAGCAGGAGTGAGGGAGCAAAACACCTTTCAAGAGCGATTGCGATTGGCAAAGTGCTCCGGAGAGGAGTGCGGGCTACTTAGGGTAGATTTGATCTTGTTGCACGTATAGGGGCTTACAGTCCTCGTTTTGACGGCCAAAAAAACGGTCATAGACTGCCTGATGAGATTGGTCTTACTTGTAGTCGCCATACCCTCGAGATACAGAAGAACGGTGATTATTCGAACCGCAGGCAGTGGGAACTGACAGGACGAGACGCTGTCCTTATACTAGGCAGTGTGGATGGGGGCACGCAATTCCTCGCCAGAGGTAGAGACGAGCTCGCCCGGCCTACATGAATGGAACTGACCGTATTGCTCGTTCATGGAAAGAAAGTGCGCGCCCAGAGACGAATGTATGCACGGCCGATGGCTGCGGCGCGTACTCAACTCGTGCGAAGCGGGCCGGAATGAGAGAGCCTCGCGCGAGGAGTGGGAAAAGGCAGGGCTGCGGCGTATTTGAAGGGCACAGCTGTCGTCCTGTTCTGTCTAGATATAAGACGATAGCCCCATTTGAAAAGGCTCCAACGTGTTCCCCTCAAAGTACAAATATGCTCCACGCGAGATTGTTCACCGAAGTAAAAGGGCCTGCCGTTCGAAACACATCCGCGCTATTGGCTGTCAGGGCGAAAGATCATCACATGATCGCTGGCGGCTTCTAGAAGGAGAGGTCGGAGCTGTGATGCACTGACACCATACTCGCAATTACTAAGGGATTTTGAGATTGTCATTTCTGTTGGAATAGTTTCGGAGCTCGGCCGCGAGACCGTGGAGGACTTGAAATTGGTATTCGTACTACCTCGGCCACAGCGAGACGGGACATTACTTTCTCAGATCTGAACCTGTACCCACCTTTCAACGAAACTTCCAACCAGATTGTTTTTCTTTCCTTCTGATGCGGCGTCGTGCCTGCGTCAGCAGCACACTTTCAATTCAGTAATCGCACAGGATTTGAACGGCGAGCCCAATCGCGCGTGGTTATTCAAAAAAGGGAAGAGATCGGCGATGGGATACAGCGTAGAGAGGTTGGGCCACCAGAGTACGACAGGGAGGAGTGAGACTCGAGAATATATTCTGACATGAACATGTTCTCCGGATACTCAAGAACTACCGCATGTCTGACGATGCGGAAGCCGCGTAAAACTAGACCGGACTTTCCATATGTGCAGATCGATGCGTAGTAGGACTGCCCCCAGAACTACACAAAGTAAACTTGCAGCGCAGTACCAAATGGGGTAGACTTCCATGGAGCGCAGTACGTTACGCAATATGTCTCCATTGTGGAAGCCCATAAACCGCAGTACTTGAGGTACCATTACTAGACGAGACCGTGCGAATCTGTAGTCTGGTGAGTAATCTTACTATAAGTGCACTTCTACACGGTGGAAGTCTGGGTGTAGTCATTGTCGGCCCGGATGTTGCCTTCGTGAGAGCGTGATCATGTGAATGCTGGAATCAGACGCGTGGCTATCGGAAGTCCTGGTTTCTCAATATTACATCGAGAACTACGGAACGTCTAGTGAACCCAGGATACTATCACGCCTCGGATTGTACGCGGTGGATATCCCCATCCATGTCCCGAAGCAGAGTCCAGAGTAGGAGCAACCTTTCACGGTCTCATCATAGTAGATTGTAGAGTGCCCGGCCTGATTATGGTAAGTTGATGCCACACGGGTACATTAGCTCCAGCATGACGTTTACGGGCCACAGTCTCTACTCCGAATGGTCGGGTACCATGCGGCCTTCCTCCAGGAGACCCATTGTGGGCGACATTCCGAGACATTTTCGAGAGCTCCCTGTTGACGATGTAACAATTTGAAGGTAGGAATGTGCGGAGAAAGGCACGTCGGAATGGCGTATACTCCGCCGTGAGGAAAATAATATCATTCTGTCCTTCCTCCTCGCTCCCGGCTGTGAAGATGGCGATGTCAACTTGACTCCGAGCATCGGTTATGAAAAGGATCAGAATGATGCGCCCTGTGGAGGTGACCATTAGCAGTAGGGGGAGTGTGGAGGATGAAGTGGACGAGAAACTTGCCCGCCAAGCCGAAGAGAAACTTGTTTTGGCCATACCCGCTCGGTATCAACAGCTGGTCGCTCCGTGTCAGCTCCACTCGGTACGGTGTTAGCAGGATGGAAGCTTGGCTTCGGCGAAAGCCATCTCTCGGCCGTTGAGGCATGACTGGTCAAGCTGTCATCTGTTAGCATCGAGGCGACCGTCTCATCTGCAGAAGGTATGACATGGTCGGGATGAGAGACGCGACTAATAGGAAGGAGAACAACGGCGGCGGGGTTGGGATTGCCAGCAGTCAAGCGAGTGACGCTGCGCCCACATATTGTGCGTATGAAAGTCTAAGTATATCGTACAGCAATGGCATGAACGAAGCCCCATAAACGGTCTCCAGAACTCAACAAACAATCAAATCGTGCATATTCTCCCCATCTCAAATTGAGAAGCAAGAACTACCCTCTGTGCCACTCATGTACACACAGGAAATACGGCAAGTAACAAATGCAATCATAACATCGTTGTCTACTGGTTTACCTAGTATGCAACATGCTGACCTCCGCGCATAGATCCCCTCAAACCTGCACTGTTGGGTTCAAAACGTGCCTTGTTGAGCTAGTGCCCGCAGTTCCTCCTCGCCCTTGAGTACAATGGCTTGCTACGGTCGTCACTGATGCAGGCCGTGAGATGCTCAGAACTGATTCGCTCACGTATTATCTCGTATTCTAGAAAGCGTCAAACAGTCTGCTCCGCTAGCACCGTCTGCAAGTGCCTGGTTGATATCCTGGAGAAATAGTGTGATTCGTGTGGAATAAAATCCAGTCAAGCCCGTAGTCTCCACAGCGCCTCTTCCAGCCCGCTCTACTGTATGCCTCGAGCCCAGCTGGTCATCATTGTCGGGAACCCGAGTGCACATTCTATGCATGGCGGTATACTCACCTCAGCGGTGCGGTAAGAAAGATACGGCGGCCACAACCGCAATTAGATGTCATTCCATACGAACAGGCCAGACAGTGCATGACCGGTCGCCCATGGTGACAGAGACCAGCCAGCTCGGCAACTTACTGATGCAGAGATTTCTCGAACTCTTATCCCCCCCCCCCGTGGTCAAGAACCTGTAACCAGAACGAACGTCGCAACCGATAGCGCCCTAGGGTAATCAGGGTGAGATTAGCTATGTGAACGGAGACCGAACCATAAAAATGGTCAACGGTTAAAGCGATCCAGTTGAAAAGGACACGTTTGCTAGCGCCGGAGTTGCGCTGTTGTTCCACGTTACGGTTAATGATTCCTGGAACTACGCGAACAAGGCGTCAAGCACTTTCTTACGAAGGAGCGGCATGAGGGTTTCTGACTGTGCCAGCCATCTCATTAGATACCGAAAGTACTATCAGCCTATACGCAAAACCTACGAAGAACGCCTTGACACTAACGGCAGCAGGGTCGATGTCTTCTAGAGAACTACAAGCTTGTCACCTTCATCTTTCGTGTTTTGAGAGCGTCTCATTAAAGCCCCGTTCACATTCCTCCAGTTTTGAAAACTTCGAAGTGTCTCGCGTCCTACTGCTGCTTCTTTGAACGTATCTCAAAGTGATGTGCATCAGCTAGACACTTGAATTCCTTACTAAGACTTCCGAATAGGTGCAGTCCGCTTTCAGACACTCTCTGTGTTCAGCAATGCCCATGAACTGGTCACAAAGTCCCACATCGCGACAGAGGAGTGCAATTGTAGTGTGGACATTTTGCATGGCTAATGGCCGGCGATTTATGTCACTGATTTGCCGACGCGCGCTATCACGCAGCACAATGTATACTCCTAGTGCGCACACTTCTCCCTATGAACTTACTCACGAACTTGACTGCTGACCGTATATGTTTACATCTGTTGGAAGCGTAATTTATCTTCTCTGTTCTATTGCTACTTCAAGTGGAGTTCGCTACCTTTGGGTAGCCTCAATTGTAGGACCTGAGCTGTATACATTTTTCAATGCTTTCGCTTACTGCAAGACCAAGTCCCCCACAGGAGAGTAGTATCGTCTGAAGTATGCCAGTATGTGAGAAGCGTGAACCGGATGTGGAGGCGTGTTCCCTTCAGTTCCGTACACCTTCCAACGCGGTGGCATTCCTCTCACTTGTACACTACGATCGTATGAGCGACCATACTTCAGGTTTGCTCGAGAGGCTGGATGTCCCTTCTCGTGAGTGCCTGCCGCATTTCTCTTATCGATGCGCAGAGACGTACTATGGCCCCCACTGGTGTGGTTACAGCAATCACATACCGTTGTCGAGCTGAACCACGGGCTATACCCCTTTGGTGGCCAGAAAGCATCCCTGCGTTAGGTGCTTCTGTTCTCACAGCTGGAGCAGAACCTTCTTCATTGCTGACGCAGTCGTCTTGGTATTTTTGTTAGTGACACGGCTGGCACCACCAGTCAAAGACGAGTCTAGCGCTGGATGAAAAATCCTGACTCGCCCGTCTCCAGAGCCGGCTACCCGATTGATGGGGCAGATCTTTACCTGTTTGGAGCGCGTGCTTACACAGCGATTTCTATCACTCAAGCAGTAGACCTTCATTTTGACAATATATAGGACACGTTCTCAGCGACACTCGCAGTTTGACACCATTACCATTGCCGTGACCACTTCTCGTGGGTTGCTACCTCGATTCCATCGCTTCCGCTGATACTATGTGAAATCACCTGAATTGTCTCTTATTCTACCATCCTGCGCGTCTGTACCTGTTTTCCCTAGAGAATGGGCTCCCGAACAACGAAATCCAGTTTCGTTGCCCACCTATTGTAGATAATACTACCTCGGAAGCGTGAACCGTTTTCATTCCCATTCGCGATGAAAGTGTCATACACCGTCTTACTGGGCTATCTGACAAAAGTTGCTGTCCATCACAAATTCGCTGTAAACACGATACTTCAGCTTCGCAGTTGAGTTTCCAGCGTTCCCCACCGCTCTGAGCACAGACTGCAATCCTAATTTCTGGCATCCACGCGACCTTCTTGTGTTACGGAACGGGGTGCGCCAGACTGAGCTGGTCCTCGCCCGAAAACAATCGGGAGAGTATTTATGCATAGATTGAGAAATGCACAGGAATTTGTGCCATACATGTCAATCTGCCTTTTGTGCCGACAGGAACGCAGCTGATCTTTTCAGCCTTTCTGAGCTAATACCGACCATGGAAAGAATGTTACTACACAAGCGGTTCAATGCACCATAATGTCGGACGACTACAGACGGGACCGCAAAAGAACTGAATGTCCGCAATCATTTTCTCTGTTCTCAGCGTTCTATGCTCCTCATATTACTTCTAGCAAGGCCGACACTAAAACATCAACTTTCTTAGCTAACAACAGGTAGCTCTATCATTTCGCTCGAACAGTCGTTAACGGTGGCCCCTCATCTCTGCCGAGGAACATCCCCCCCGAACAGATCCGAGAACCAGTTTGAACCCGTCCGACATGAAGTCTTCTGCAGCGTACAAAGTATTACTACATGGCTTTTCGCACAGTGAACTTGGGCCTGCAGACGTTTGGCCTATACCTTTCACTTCACTTTCCATACTCTCACTTAGCGTGCCAACAACGTAGAAACTAAACTTCCAATTGTTTGAAGCCATGCATTGTTTCAAGAAAATCTGTTGGTGCAAAGCGATCGCATCAGTTCGGCAGAACATATTTTACGCACCACACCCTTGCCTCAACCGTTTCGGGTGGAAACTACGTCTCTGTTCCTGAGAATGATAGCGGGCGTTCACTGAGTTGAGTACGAGGTCTCGGAGTACCCGTGGTTTACTTCACATTGTGCAGTTGCACGTCTAATGTTACTAGACCCATACTTCTACCGGGTGGACGTCCGAGTCTAGTATTAATAGTGTAGCAATTCCACCGAGTGGACGTCCGGGTACAGTATTGCTACACTTTGGACTTCCACCAAGTCGACGTCCAGGCCTAGTAACACGAGACATCGCACTACTATTTTTGAAATTTCTGGTATAGGAAAACTAGCTCATATACTACGGCCTGTGGAAGTCCGGGACGCAGTTGTACTGCGCACCAACCTGCATAATGTGGAAGTCCATCCCTAGTTTTACTGCACTACACCTGCAGTTTTCGCAGTTCCGAACGCAGTTGTACTCCGTCTCGCACTTCGAGATACAAAACCGAACGTTCACTGCGTGTCGTGAACTTCCGATCTATTTTTGCTACATTTCCGTACTTCTACGTGAGTAGCCCTTCAAGAATATTTGGGCGGACCTACGTTTCCGCCATCATTCCCTACCACTACCCCTACTCTCTCGCTCTCAACATCCCCAATTAGGGACATTGACCGATTTGCATCGGATACCATACGTATTGCCACCATTCAACGACGCCTCCTATCTCGGAAACCATACCATCTGGTTTTTACACCAGACTCCGCCACCAGAACTCCCTCACCCTTTCCACCTTGAAAAGCACGCGCTCTCCGCATCGAATTGTACCCCACCTCCAACAGCCTGCACTTTTCGCATTGCGTTGCATCCTACACGTTTCGCTACTCTCCTACAAAGCAACCCATCCCGCCCATTTTTCCTTCCAGATTGCACACCATACTCAACCATCACTCGCATTCCTTCATCATCCCAACCTTCAACAACCCGCACTCCCCGCATCCCATCGCACTCCACCTCTGACAGCCCATACTTCCCGCATCGCGTTGCACACCACACGTTTCGCCACTCCTTACCGACGGCACCCCTCCTGCCCACCTCATCTTCCAGTTTGCACACCAGAATCCACTAAGACCCGCCCTTCCTCACCCTCTCCACCCCCAACAACCCGCACTCACTGCATGGTATCGCAGACCACACGCTTCGCCACTCTTGAACGACGGCACATATTCCACCCGCCTTTCCTTCCAACTTGTACACCACACTCCACCACCACCCGCACTCACTCACCCTATCGCCCTCTGACGGCCCGCACTCCTCGCATCGCATCGCATACTTGACAGTATGACACTCTTGGACGACGCCTCCCACCCCGGCCACCATCACTTCCAGTTCGCAAACCGCACCCCACGATCACCCCCACTCTCTCCCCCTGTCCAACTCCAACGGTCCGCACTCCCCACGTCGGATCGCACTCCACCTTCAACAGCCCGCACTGCCCGCATCCCGACGCACACTACACTTCTCGCCACTTTTCACCGACGCCTTCCATCCCGCGCAAACCGTTTGTACCAGTGCGAATACCATTTAGAAAACGCGGTGCTTACCTGTCCAGGCCATCGCATCAAAACGAAAAGCGGTCGGTCAGTAATTTCTGTTGACGGCAGGATACCTTTGCAGATATGAAGAGGTGGCGTTGTGCGTCGCTGATTTTTAAATTGGACCCGAGGCAGATTTTTGCGTTCCGTACTAACGCCGCCGCGCTTTGAAATTACCCTAGACCTTACCAAACTTTTAAAGTCTTCCGATGAAGGGGATTACAGTATCACTGCTTTTTGGTACCAACCTCTTCTTGTAGTAGCCGTCAGCAAATGCATGATTCTCTCTTATCGACACAGCCAATAGCGTGCGTGTGTGACAAATAGCAGGCCACGTCTCCCACCTTGACCGCTCCCGCATGCAAAAGATTTGTACTAGGTTTCCTGAACGCGGGAGTGCTCACGAGCGGACGTACTGTAATTCAATTAGTGAGGAGAAGACGACAGCTCCACCTGTGGAAAACGTTCTCGCTCTCCGTTCTCCCACTCCTCCTACCAGCCCTTCTCCTTGCACCCATCTTTGCCAGCACTCAGTATGCGCTACAAATTTCGGCACTGCGTCGACTTGTTTTCCGACGCGTGCTCCGTCTCATATCTCGATCAGCAGAGTCACTTCCGAACACACCGACCGCCCCGAGTCCTTACTTCTCCGCAAGGTTCACTCGCCTTGGGACCTCCCGTCCACTACAATAACAACGTACTTTTAGATGAGGCTCCGGTGCTTCTGCATCTCTTGCTCCCACCCCTGTGTCACCATGATACAGAACCGACCACAAGGAAGACCGATCTCCTCACACAATCTACCGCAATTTCTCTTGCCGATGTAGAGAGGACTGCCGCCGCACGCACGATTCACGAGATTGTCTCTATCCTGCGGACTCCCAACTTCTCTCTCGCGAGCTTTGGAGACCGCATTCGCTTCTCGCAAGAGTGTGGCGGCCTCACACTCGCTGTTGTCGAGGAGGAACTTCACCATCAAGGTTTGTCTGCAACTCCTCTGTTCGAACACAGCGGTAAGTCCATCGGAACTCCCTACCTCCCGGACCCTGTCGAAATCCTGCGAAAACAAGTAGCGGAAGCTACCATGGACCCTTGCTACTTCGGCCCTTGTGGTGACCCCCCGCAGAGCGACGCGCATCTCTTCGCGCATCCCTTGCAGACTGACGTGCGGCGCCAAGTTTTTGAAGACCTCGAGGAAAAAGCCACGGTAGCGAGCTTGAGGGTGTCATCTGGGACACCGGTTCGTCAGGGACCCACTCGTTTGTAGGTTGCATATAGATGTATTCGAACAAATCTGCCACTACACTTGAGAATAGCGCCCTCGTTGCCAATTCCGTGCATCGCACTCTCGTCAACTTCACTGCCGCTTTCCGCCGACGCTGCATAATGTCCCGGCACACCGTCGTTGGATACCTTCCTGTCCAGCTCTCCTCCACCTCCAACGACAGGGACGTTG
>JAUKWC010015548.1:0-19441 GCA_032356245.1 Endocladia muricata | reverse complement strand
AGGAAGGATTGAGGTGGGGGGGGGGAGGGGGATAGTGTAGGAGGTAGAAATGATGTGGAGGAACGGGAGGAATGGGAGGAAAGGGAGGAATGGAAGGAATTGGGGGCATTGGGGGCATTGGAGGCATTAGGGGCATTGGGAGGCAATCGGGGCATAGTGAGGAGTGCCGCGCGGGTGTTGCAAACGGAAGAGGACAACGTGAAAGTGAGAGGTGTCTGTACCAAAAGTTTCTATCCTAAATAAAAAACATTGCAAATTATATTCGTCATCACTGAATTCAGGATCCCCTCCCTCACACACTCACCTTTCCAAACCGCCTCACCTCCCCCACCCGACTCGGTCTCCGCCCTTCCTTTGCCCCATGCACTGCAGCCGAACTACTTGGGGCCTCTTGAGCATCTCACCTCATACAATGGTCGGATCATAGTTTCGACTTCCCAGTCTCCCGTACAAAGCTGCTCTGGTTCTGTGAAAGATTGTAATCGAGAGGACCAAGAGCAGTTGCTACGAGGTTTTGCACGTAGCTGTCCCAAAAGGAGCTCACATGACGGCCATGGGTGGATAAGAAACTGAGGGAATGGAATCGAAAGTCACAGTCGCTGTCAAACTTTTGTTGAGCCTGTAGTGCAAAATACCCTGAGCAACTCCGACCTACGGCTGGTTATAGCGGCGAATATGGTACAAGCCAAACAGAAAATGAAGAGGGCAATATTGTCTAGAAACGGGTTGTAATATCCAAAGAGTAGTTGGGCTGAGAAGATCCAAAGAATGTGGTAGCTAACAGCTAGGGGAGCTAGTTGGTAGAGCGACGCGAGACGGCCTTTAAGGCGCGGTTTGTAAGGCCATAGGCCGTTGTGCAACGGGAAAAGTCAGTCTGGACTGAAGAGGAAATGTATAGGGCGCGGTGGAAAGGTAAAGTAACAGAGATAGAGATAGGGGTACATGTAGGGATATGTAGCTAGGGCTATAGAGGGTAAAAGGAAGAAGGATTGAGTATAAGAGCTAGTATCGAACGGACGGGCACAAAGGAGGTTGCCTTAGACGATGGCCAGAGGGTTAGGCAAAGGTGAATTACTCGAAACGGGTTCGGCGCAAAAAGTAGAGCCAAAACCATGTACCTTTAATATTAGAGATTAATAGTCTCCCTTAGAGTATATACAATGGGGAAGATTGTGGCGTTCCTAGTGGGCGCCGAAGTATGCAATACCTGATTAATAGGTTATCGCGCCAATAGTAGTGTGGTGCTATATGAACACGCAAAACATATGTATACTGATAGCCGTACGTGCGTACGTGCGCAAAATATTGTAAAGGCGGTAGTGTAGTGGGGCGCGCGTCTTACAGCACTTCATAGTAGCGCGGTGTCACCATTGCCATTTTACTACAGCCTCACTCCGAAATGATTGTAGTGCGTATCCTTTTTAGTCCTTTCTTGTGATTTCATCCGTCTTTGCATCAACTAGGAAAAGATGCCAAATGGACTTGGAAAGAATTTCGAGGGATTCCATAGTAATTGAATCCCAAGAACTCTCCATCGCACTAACACAATGAGTCATATACTCATGCTGTTTACCATCTTCGCGAATGTGCTCCACGATTTGGGCCCGGACATTCTCTCTGATGTTGAGGTCGGGGGACTTGGCTACGCATCAAAGGACCTCAGTATATATAGGCACGTAGCCTTTTTTTTATCCTGTTCAATCTCTGTGCCGAGGTGTCACTAGACTTAAACGGCCAGTTTTTATCAAGCGTGTCAGAAGCGACTGGCAGCAAATCGTCCCCTGCGAAGCGGCAGCATTCCTCCAAAATCATATTTCGTTCATTAAAGGACTTTTTTCCAAAGTACTCCGATCACAAATTGCGCCCCAACGTAGAATAGAACTGCTACCTTTTAGACATCGCGAAGAGAGTACTGGTCTCTGACTCATTGTACACCAAAGACAAGAAAGTAAACTCCATCGATCCAGGCCCCGCATTTCTCTATCGATAAAAACAGTAGAATGCTACTTGGTGATATCAAATCCGAAGTTCTCTCGCTTTGTAGTCAGAGTAGATTCCGTACGCTATTTGAGAAGGCAAGCCGCCCACATTATTTGTCTTTACGTAGTGTGGGCGGTGCTGGAAAGTATGTACTGAAAGCATCTCACACTCTTATTTTCAGCATGTATGTCCGTGGTCTTCCACGCAATTTTCTCGGTTGTCGATGTCTTGCGACCTATACGCCTCAAGAGGCCGTCAGGCAGTTCTGTGTTTTCGATCATCCTCGACTTGGCCTTCTCAAGCCCTCTGGAAGACTGAGAGTAGACATCGCCTCACACTGGCTTTGGAGGAATCGAGATGTACGAGTATGTCTATCCCTCTCATCCCGAGGGGGATATGAGTGAATGCTGCTCCTTTCCAGCATCACTCAAACTCAAGACCGAGAGCAGTTGTATTGTGGGGTATCTGAGCCATTTGGCAATGCTTCAGAAACTAGCGACGACTAAGGTCACTAACAGTGTTCATTTTTTTCATCGAGATTGCTTTCTAAATAAACTGAGCTTTGTGAAAAGGTATAGTGCAGAGTTGAAATTTTGCTGCTTTACGAAACGTTCTCGTCTTCCTTTCAAGATTAGCAAAAACTGTTCTACTTCAATGCTACTGTGGATGAGCATGCAGACTGGTTGTTTTTTGTTGCTTAGAAAGATACGCGGTATGTAAGGAAAGCGGGATACTGACAGAAGTTGACCGTAAAGAGAGGGAATAATGATAGAAACACTTGGAAAGTATACTGTACCGGGAGAAGTTGCGAGTAAGTATTCTAAAGCATTCAAGTTTGCAGTTTACTTCGCTTCTCTGTCTGGATAATACACCATACATGCAATCTGAAAAGATACGAAATGGCAATGATGTGCAGCTTTCTGGGCAGCAGAAACGAGAATTGAAGGAAACACGGTGAAGAGTATCTCATACTGCAAACACATGACCCTAGTTTCTTCTCCCTATCCCAGCGTTACATAGTGAGGCCCGAATTACTGTTGGATTTCGGTGTTCGGCGACAGATATTGAGGAACGTATACAAGCAAATTGAGAAAGGGGAACATTGTTGAGAACCGTCAAAATTGTGAGAAAGGCTACAAATATCCGCGTAAATGCCCCCAAAGACTATAGAAGCATGAAAAGAGTTCGCAGGAGAAATAGATATTACGCATTTGCACCTGGGAAGTATTGGACATGTTGAAAACTTGGGAACAATCTCACGGAGTAAAACTGGGGTTGGTCATAGGAAGGCTTCGAGGCCATTCTGCGAGGGCAAACGGTTTTCATGGCATACAGAGATCGATTATGGGACTAGTTCGGAGAATTAAGTCAGGTGCGGGACGGAAGGCAGAAGAGTTGGGACCCCAGGACGGCATTTTTTAAGTACTGAACCTTTGGATCTTGTGGTAGACTTACGCCCTGCATGGGTTCTGTAGCTTTGGCGGAGGCCTGGGTGGTTAGCGGTACTGGGGGAAAGATTTCAGCTACAAAGTCGTACAAAAGTTGAGCATAAATTTCTTGTTACTGCATACAGTTTCTTTGGAGGTGCGCGGAATCCATTTTGTGACTGGGACAGACTGACACCAGAAGAACTTATTTTTGATGACCAAAAGTCGTGATAAGAGGTTACTTTTCTCGATAGGATGGAGCTACACTGTAGTGTGCCAATCGTACTATTCTTGTAGCGTGGAGCGTAACTGAGCCCACAGCGACCATTTTCCGTCGGCTCGTTCTATTGAGGGAATGCCCCCGAAAGTTCTTCTTCTACTATGCGTACGTCGATTGCTATAGGAAGTGTGACTAACAGTGGAAGTGCTACAGAGGTAGCTGCGAGCGTGATGTCTCGCTACAAGACCCCGCGGAAGTGTAAATGCTCGCTTTTGGATCGCGCGCAGGAGAAAGAAGTTCAGGAGAGGCAATCGACCGGGCTCTGAAGTACCCTGAAGCTCCCCACCCTCCTTCCCGTCGCTGGTAATTTTTACACCGTGTCGCCGCTGAAGTAAACTAGCCACTCTCGCGATCTTTTTCTCGGACCCGCTCGATTTCAAACTCTCACGATAGAAAAATGATTAAAATGCTATTTTCACTTCACACAACTCCCTGGTCTAGCAGCACATTCGCGCTGCTTGTATCGCATGGATCTGATTCGGCGAGGAGTCGTTTCTCTTTTCGGCGACTCCGTCTAACTGTTGTATAGTGGCAAGGTATAGGGCGAAATTCTGCGGTACTCTTCCTCCGTTGGGACATGAATTCAGGATTTGTTTCTGGCCATTCTATTCGTTGTGGAAGCGTCTCATTCTCGTTGCATCATAGACCTCCATACAGGTCTGTAAGTAGGGCCCGTTTTGTCCCATGGGATCAGGATGAGGAAACGTAAGGCGAAAGGTCAAAAGTGAGATCGATGAAGAAAGGCAAGGTGAATGGATATGACCGATGTGGGTGACGGAGACCAGGGCGGACGATGGAGTCCAAAGCGGATAACAGGGACCGAGGTGGCTGGTGGACAGTATGGTGGGTATAGGTGTGTAAGCGCGACGAGAAGGCTACTCGTTTGGATGTGTATGCTGCGGTGGTATCGAAGATGCTTGGGCACAAGGGACAGGTGTTAATCATCGCGCTCAACTTGGAATACGTTGTGATGTTTTGCTTCGTTAAGGTGTCGGTGTTACTGCTGGTTCCAGGTATCCACTGCATCGGAAATATTTCTCATGATTCAAATGAAGCATACAGATGTTCCACAGTTGGTCTCAGCCTGTATCTGATGCTCTTATCCATGGTTGTGATGGTCGAGTAGAGCCTATGTGAGTCAACGGTTAGTACGAACCCCATGCTTCTCGAAGCCCCGAGAAGCCGCGAAGGGCTTGGGACATCGATGCCCAATAGGCAGTTGCGGCGGGTTGCTGCTAATGCATCTGTGCCTGTACATGAGAATAAGAGGCGAGCTTGCTTCCAACTGAGCCTTTATAAGATGAGAAACAAGAGCTTTTCGGTCCACACAGACAGGATTAAGCCTGAAACATACCCAGTCTGGTTAGACGATGGGCTAACCTCACTAATCTCAGAGAAGGCCGGATGCGATGGAGCTTGGCGCTGTTCCAATCCTGCGTAGGTAGTGAAGGGATTAAGCTTCTTAATTTCCCGAAGGGATTTGCCAGCGTCCGGCAGGTGCGATGTGCTGATATTCCGATCTTGTTGCTGCGGGCGGCTGGCCACGAATTGTGCCTGCGGAAGATTACCGTGCCCCAAAAAATTAGGCAACTTTGCCACGCGTAAGTACCTCGTCACTCCACGGACAGTACGTGCGTCGTATATAGTTCTCCAGCACGTACGTCGCGCGTCCATCGGTAATATTGGAGCTAAGTACTCATGCATATCTACCCGGACTGAGAAGCTGGGTGCTTATGCTATTGTATGGTGGTCGACCATTATGGACTTTTCAAATATGTACCGTCTATCTGTAAACCGTGTACATTTTTCTGTAGAGAAGGCACCAAGTTCTTTATGAGGTCCGCCCAGCAGGCCTACGACAACTTCACCAACAAGAAGCTTTACGCGATTATGTGCACGTTGGGCTACGAACAGCTGCGATAGTTGAGGGACTTGGAAGAAGTTGACATCTCACATCCACGATTCAGTTGCCAGGTACTAAAGTCTGCTGGATTTTGCGACGCTATAAGCGGCCTGATTAATCTGCGCAGTACCGCTTGTGGCGCCCAAGGCTTCGGTGGCCACACGTACGCGTCGCGAGCAAATTCTGTTTTCTGGGTATGTGCACGTTCCGTGTTAGGTAGGACCAGTCGAAATTCTACAAGGGAACTGAGCGAGAGAGGTGGACGTATCTTGGTGAGCAGCGGAGCTGCCGAGTCTTTCCGGACACTGTACTTATTGCCATCCCTACCTCTATATATCCGGAATTGGATACAGAATTCGAGCACCTGCAGTAGCATATCGACCATTCCCACCGCATCGAGAAGTATGGATTGCGACGGAATGTTAAAGTTTGTGCTATCCGAAAAAGTGCAGTTAGTCTAGTACAGGTTTCTTTTGCGCGGATGTCGACTTCCACAACGAAATCATTTTCAGCTTCTACGTCCCATTAGTACGCGCGCTCACTACTCGTAGCTCATCTGGTAGTAGAACATCCTGTTCATACTGGAAATTGTGCAGCACACTGAATTTCCGCGTCTCAACTTATATAACTAGGTGCCTCACGATGACCTCTAGTCCGACCCACGCGGATAGGCTTACCTTGGACCGCCCATGATCCTAGTTGCACAACTGCGGATTGTGTACCAATGCATTGACGAGTACTACGCGAATCATGTGCGATCTGCGCCTCTAAGAAAGAGTACATCGTTCTTGGCGAGGTTTCGGCGCACTACTTTACGCACCATCGTGTCGACATTGTAATGCCAGAGGCGAAGTAGAGTACTCTGCCCTGACTTCTGGGACATGTAACACATGCATACTGGAACGCCGACGAGAAATATTTTGTAGCCCGCGTAGGAAGTGGTAAGTTGCATGAGTGCCGGTCGACAGCGCTAATCTGATGGATGCCATTAACAGGAGGCTTAAAGATATGGTGAGTATGAAAGGCGATCATTCTGTGCCTAAAGTGGGCTGTGTGTACAGGAGTATGCTCGGTGCATCGTCCAATCAACGAAGGACGGGACACGCACGAGCTCATGTATTTGGCACCGCGTGGCTTAAAACGAGGGCCTCCCAACTGCAACCAAATGCTGAGAACTACGCTCGATTTGGCATCTTGAAACCTGAGCTAACCTGCTATCCACGCTGCATGGCTACTTATTTTTTGAACCGCATGTGGAAAACAGATGCTAGTCCTTCACTCCGCCTCATTTTTTGCCGTGCTACAAGGGACCTGCGCAGAACGGCAGGCCCAGCGTTTTTGTCCAAAATAGGTCTCATCGGTACGATACGAGGCCATGAAACGAAGCCAAAAAAGGCAACCCCAAAGAGCGTTTATGATTGTGTAACTGCTGACACTCATAAATATGTTTTTATTGGTGTGAAGGGGTCTCACTCTTGGTGATTGTAGCGACCATATCATGTAGGAATACACGAGCAGATAGACTTCGTTTCGCGATTTGGATCTTGCTTACCCATCTACTCATTTGTTTGCACGTGACGGGACTACAACCACTGTCATTAGCACTACTGTCCAAGTCTAAATTGTCGTTACTTTTCAGACTTACTTTTTTCGGCTACTGCAACAACAGAATCGCCCACTTTGCCGTGCCGTCCTTCTCGCGGCTGAACAAAAGTCTTTCTCGGTGACCACCGCATGGCCTGCTCGATAAAGGTAGCTCTTGCACTCGCACGTAGTGTTGAGGAGCGTTTAAGTGGCCGTATTTCAGAGACATCTTCGTGTAGATTCCTAATGCTCTTCACTTTTTGTCGGACCGGCAATCATATCCTTATAGTGATTGGAGTCACTGCTACTGCGACAAGACCAGAAATCATCTGAGCTACTACTCTCCTTTGCGCACAAGTCTGCAAAACCAACCGCGTACACATCGTCTATTCCGCCATTTTGCTAAGTTTGTCTATTATTCGCACGACTAAGAGGGGTTATCTCGCTGGACCGGAACTTTGGTAGCCCTATGCGTGGGGCACCTCGTCTGGCACACGCTCCCCTTCCGGCACGAAGCACACGTGGTACCGTAATTACACCTCGTCTTCCATGCATGCTTGGAATCCGGCCGCGGGGTGCGTGGGATACCCACGCCCCAGCACCACCGAGTTTAACAACACCGCGGTCCTTGTCATTTTGAATAGCGCCGCCGCATTCACAGGCTGACACTCCTCACCGCACACAAACATGTGGAAACAGTACCACGCCCACAAATTGAAGCCCAATCCCTCGCTCAGGACGGCGCATACGCTCCAGGTCTCTGCTTTTATCGTTTCACCGAAATGTTCTTGTGGTGCTTGCCGCGGGTAGTCCTTCGCAGTTAGCCCAACCCGACCCCCAGTCTTATGTATCAACAGCTTCCTGCCACATGTCATCCGCAGACCAATGTAGACGGCAAGCCGACTTAAAGACGCATCCAGCCACGCTCGTTGTCACGGAGCCCATGCCGAATGCCCTCTCGAGCAGCAAGATCTTACCGAAAGGCTGTGTGTACTGGGGTTGCGGGCAATTACGAGCTCCCGGTGTAATACGTGGCCTTGAGCTTCCTCTCTGTCCATGATACGGTTCCAGCGGGGTTTATTAAGCCGCTGCACCGAAGCGCTCTCGCATTAATTGTGCGTACAGTGAGGGAAAACAGCTCTGCGGCCGGAGAAAGCTTGCATTTCGGCGACACCCAGAGGGGCTAAGGAATTCCGCGCGGAATGTTGTTGCAGTCAGCGAAATGTTGTACGCATGTAAAGGCGAGGTGGGGAAGGTCACCCTGACACTTCCGAGAGCAGGCAATTATACTGCCAGATTCCTCAATCGCTACCGCCAGATGTCAAGTCCGTTCGGCTTCTAGATGTGTGGTCTCAAATCCTGACATTTACGCTCGCTAGAAGACATGCCGATTGCTATGAAGAACTGCAGCGGACAGATCGCAACAGTGCCCTTTAGCAGCGGTTCTGAGTGCACGTGGTATTCAACTGGAACGTAGATTGAAAGCGGCCAGAACGTAGGGTGTGAGTGCTCGCTCATGAGCAGCCAAAATTTTGCTTTGCCGCGATGAGGCACGCCGACTTGTGCGGGCTGATCCTAACAGCTGTTGTGATCCTCGACCATTACAATCTTGTTGGGAATGTCGACAACTGGAAGCTGCGGAACTTTATCCGCAAATATCTATGGGGTAACATGGCAATGCTCCTCGGTCTCGTTGGACCCCTCAGTCTTCCCAGCCTTCTCTTTCCATTCCTTCTCTGCCCCAGTGCTCTCAGCGACCTCTGTTCTCGACTGTACATCCCTCGTCTTGGCTCCGCTGTACTTCCCCGACCGTATAAGCTCGATAGTTCGAGGCGTTGATTATGACAAGAGTGCAGCTGTCATTGTCGCGGAAAGGCCGTCTGTGATAGGCAGCTTTATTGCAGCCCTCTGTGGAAAGACTTCAGGATTGAGCGCTCGCGCAGGAGGGGACGAACCGCCCGGTGAGTAGCGTCTGGATGGCTGAGTAGTCGTGGTTGCCACGCGAGCTGGGGTGGTGCTTTCTTTGGGGCCCGAACAGAAGCGAACAGGCGTATTTTTTGCGGTGCATGTAGCGCTGGCCTTGCCGCCTCTTTCGGGATATTTGTAGGAGACAGTACCCCTCCTCACGAAGAGGTGCATCTGGTTGGGGGAGGTATTTTTCACGACGATTCTGAAAGGCTTACATCGCGCAATCTCAGTCTCGAGAAACTTATCACGACTCGGGCGCTCGCGCTTGCCACGCTTCCCGCATGAATCAAGGCGAACTTTCAGAGCTCGTACGGGCAAGCCTAAAAATCCTTATAGTGACATGCCCGGTCGCGGTCCGGGTTATTGATGAACCGCGATGCGAAAGTTATGAACAGACACACGACCGTAGTGCTCTGTATCCACAAATGGGCGTCACCTAGGTTTGCGATACAGAGCTTCCAGTACTTCGAGATGTCTATAATCAAGTCAATCAGCACTACGACGACCAATGGGTATCAAATGGAGATCCTGCCTAAGTGTAACTCGCGACCGTAGGTAGCCAGGCCAGTTGCCGCCGGTACAATGGCCTTCGTTATTGCATCTGCAATTCTCTTCTGACTCAACGCCAACCGGTCTAGGTAGTTTCCAATATCATAAGTGCGCACGATTTTGGAGACAATTATGAAATAGTGAAAGGACGACTAGTCCATGCGGACCTGTCCGGCGAAAGTGTTCAGCCGGGACGCGGTGAGCGTCATTTTGGTATCCTTCATGTCCGTTCCATCACTTTGGCTGACACTGTGCGCGTGGAGGCGTTCTCGAGGTCAGGCCGTTCCAGGAGTATTCCATATCAGGTGAAAGACAGCTTAGCGGCGATGAGGGCCGTGAAGCAAAGCTCACTTCATGCGTTCGCGCAACAACGTGCCGCCTTAGATGCTTAAGTCAACAACATCTTGCAGCGAGGGCCAGTTGTATTGTCGCACGGTGACCAATGTTAGTGCAGGGTCGTGTTTGAAGCTGCGGTTGGCCATGTTGATCTGGAGGCCACTGAAAGTTGCGTCTGTACATTCACTAAGAAGTTTATGCGACTGTATGGTCTGCGCCACGTACCGGTGGAGCCTGCCAGACCCGTAGCCGCACTTTGGGAAAGTTTGGCAGAATTTCGTCTGGTGCTTCATCTCTACGGCAACCACCTCCAATTCGAGACCGTTCGAGCTGTGCTGTGGTAGAGAGGGGTCTTGGTAAAGACGTTCCTGGCTGGAGGCGCCCTGGTACAGGCGGCGGTGAGGCGGTGACTCGGATCTTGAGGGTTGAGTGCCCGCTTTGGGCCTGTAATCCGCCAGCGCTGTCTGCACATGTGGCTCTCAGTCTCCCTCGGACTACGGCCCAGCGACCGACGTGGCGAGTCCGGTGGGGAAGTCTCGATGAGATATTCTTTGGTCATTCCAGGATTATGACCGTTGCGAGAAAGGATTGCCGACGAAAGTCAAGGCGACCGATGGTACAAAAAGGGGGTGAAGAAGATTCGGAAGAATCCGTGTGCGGGTGACAGTACCCGGATGAAGGTAGAGAATGGAAATGCGGGGAGTTGTAAGTCGTAGCGCGTGAGAATTTGGAACACGAAAGGCTTGTGAGGTCGAATAGGTATGGTCGAGAGCAGGTTGCGTAGCGCAAAGAAGGGACCAATTCCGAGGAAGCTGCAATATTACAATCCAAAGTTTCAAAAACAGAACAAGAGAACGGTCGGAGGGGGTCTCGGTGGTTCCGTGGGCTAGGATCTCTTCATTTCCGAATAGATGAGCAGGTATATGAGCGAACTTGAGACAAAGGCACACATATCCATATGTTCATATCTCCAAGAGCAGATCGTTGCTGCTATCACTAGTGAAACCGCGTAGACCCAAAAAAACAACCTTTCTTTTCTGCCTTTCATGGACTAACCATCATAGATCTACACTCCCATCGCCGCAAAGAAAGGTCCCCATTTATGAGCTCATCATCTCGGGATTTTGAATTGATTCAGAATTCTTAATTATTAAGTGAGGTTTTCGTTTCCGGAATGTTACTGTTACAAATTTCACTGCCATGACTTTAGTTTCGTCCTTGATACATTTAAGCTTCAAAAACTAGATAGAGATTAATGCTCGTGACCTGTTCCGATGTCCTCCCTGTCCGCAAGGGAAAGGCGACATACCTCCTCTTATGGCACGAGACGTCATACCATTCTGATAACGACATGTCGGCGTGGTCTCCCGTGCGTTGCTGGCTCCGTCCCTGACAGACATCCTCGCACCTCCCTCCATGTGGTCTTCTCGCTTGGCTTGTAACGCTGAGAACGTCCGTCGTCGTCTGTCCTTTCATAAATGGACACGAATGCTCACTGGGAGCAGTACGAGGTCTAATAATACCTATGGTATTCTATACATCTTGTAGTTACATGTATGGTACTGGTAGACCCGAAGCTCGACCAGGTAGAAATCTGGGTCTAGTATCGTTATACTCGGACTTGCACCTTGTAAGCGTCCACGGCTAGGAATACTGGAACCGGTCGTCCACTCCTTCTGTGTTCCTGGAAATAGATGCGGTCGACCATCTCGAGTAGTAGTCTTCTAGACCTTTGACCCATACATCAGTATTTGGAATGCCATAGAATGCTGACTTCTGTGGCATTCCGAGACGTGGCCCTCGAGTAGTGCGGCGGTTTTTCATATGGATGTCGACTTCCAAAAAAAGAAATTGAACTACCGCGTCCAAAGCGTGTCCACATCTGCTACTCACAGTTCATTTCGCAGTAAAACATTTAGCACGTACTACCAATTGTTCAGTACATCGCAGTTCCGCATCTCACTCGACGTATCTAAGTAGCGCATGACGATGCATAGCTTACCTTACGTGGTTAAGTTTAACTTGGATGCTCTATACTTTGAACAACCGTCCAAAAGAATACGCACTACTGCGCTTAAGACCGCTACGCGCCTTGTGCTCCATCTGCGCCACTAGGAAGCCGAGAACTATACTAGGTGACGTTCAGTAATACTGCATTCCCTAATTTCGTACCGACCCTATATGGCAGAGGAAGAGCTCCCAAACTATGCGTTTACTTCTGAAGTAGTAATGCCGCCATAGCACAACGCAAACAAAAAGTCTCTAGTCACGCGCGTAGGAAGTCGCTGATTGCACGAATGCTCATGGGTGGCGTCTGTTTAGTGCGTGCTGAAAATAGCACGTTTTACTGTATTGCGAGGCTTAAACATTGTGATTCCATCCCTCGCATCACGAATGTGCAGTAGAGTCTGCTTTGTCCATCATACTGCCACTCGTCAAAATTGCGCGCAGGAATGCATGCCTCGGGCACTGCGTGGTTTGCGACGTAGGTTTTCCAATTGAAGCGCGATGCCTAGGACTGCAGTCGGTCTGGTATCGCAACAGACGGAGCAGCTTCTTCCCCATGCTATACAGGCACCTATCGACAGAAGAGTAAAGTGCAAATGGATGACAACATTTCACTTCACATTTACTAAAGATGTGGTATAACTAAATCGGAATGAATAGGAGGGGCAGACTCGTCGTGCTAAATACGTTGTACAAGTATCGCGCGAGGCGTAAAAACAAAGTGAAGCGCCAGTCGGCGTTGAAGAGACATCATAACCTTCTATCCCGTGGGGTTCAAACGCGACTAAGTTTGATGATACGTGGGGTGTCACCGCTGATTGTGGCTGAGGTCTGGGCATGTGAAAGTTCGTGCTCAAAGGAATTGTGTTCTGAGGTTCGTTCTGACACCTCCCTCTGCTCATGTGTCTGCACATGAGCAGATCTTGGCTCCTGTTATGAGGGACACTTTCCGAGTTTGAAGTGTCACCACTTCACAAACCTCTTGCTTCTGTTACAGACCCCCTAGGATCGGGCACTTCTCTCGGTGACCATTGCCGGGTCCGGGCACAAGTCCCTCCTTGCTTCTGTAGTGTGGTCTTCTCGCCGGAATCAGTTTTCGCACTCACCTGTAGTGTTTAATATTGTCTTACTGGATGCTACTCACTGAATTCTTCGCATAGCTACCAAATTTTCATTACTACTCGTCGGAACAGCATTGAAATCTTCACGGTGGTTAGAGTCGAAAGCGGTATCTTTAGAACTGAACTCATCCGCTCTTCTACCCCCACCCACATCCGAGTCTGGAAACCCAACCGCGTTCGCGTCGTCCGCACTGTTCGACTTTTCAGCTCTTCTATTATTCCTACCACGAACAGGGGCCATCTCACTAGATGGGAACAATGGCAGGTCTCTCGGTGCCTAGGACACCTGGTCCAACAAACTCTCTCCTTCCGCCATGAAGTACACACGGGACGCTGCCGTCACCTCATCGGTAATGAAGTCCGCATATACAGCTCTGGCGTGGATGAGATGCCCATGCCCGGAAAAGTAAAACTGAGCGGCAACAGGATCCGCTTCATCTTGGACAGTGCCGCCGCTGCCACACCGTCTGTTTACTCCGTGTTCGCAAATATGTGCGAATTGTCGTCCACTCACGAAGGAAAACCCACCGCACCATTCACGAATGCAAACAAGGTCAGCGCCTCCGCTTTGGATGTCTCCTCGAGGTCATCATGGGAACCTTCACGCGGCCAGTTCTTAGAAGCCAGCAAAACGCGACCCACAATCTTCGGGTTGAGCAAGTTTCGGCTAGATACCTCTCCAAAAGGGACGTAGTCGCCAGTCCGACCCTCCTATTTGTCCAGCCGTCCTCGCTCTCTTGAAGCCCACAACTCGTCCTCTCTTGACTCGCAATGTTTCATGGGCAGGCTCAGTGTACTAGAGTAGCGGGAACTTTGTTGCCTCTGTTCTCCTGCGTGGCTCTGCTCTTCCTCTTCGTTCACATTTCGGTTCCGCCAGGTCACGTTCGCCTCCTTTCCTAGCCCATGCTCCGCATTGGACGTGCTTGCAGTCAAAGAAAAGAGCCCCTCAAACGAGGAAAGCTTCCGGTTGCTCGTCAACGTCAGTGAGTCGGCGCATCCTGTCGAAATTCCGTTACAGTCCGCGAAGTTCGCGAAGGAAGTGTAACCCAAGTGCTAAATCTCATCTTGTCACTTTTAAACGATGGCGTACTCACTGCCAAAGTACCCACTCCGGTGTGATAGAGTACTCCGTACGTATGTTTAAGCCCTGCTGACATTCAGGAAGTCTGCACCCAGATCGCTAACCCGACGTGAGTTAGATGGGACGTAGCTAGCCGTGAAGAACTGATGCCAACGAATGGCTACGAGGTCCATTACCGTGGTGTATGAGTGTGCTCGGTGCCCGACGAGTATGTGGATTGGAAGCGACCAGAGCATGGGATGCGTGTCTCCTGCCATCACCACCCGCGAAGCCTTATTGTCTTGAACTCCCGGGCCACCGTAGACGGAACGATCCCAGCTCTCGTGGCTGGATCGAAACCAGCATGTACTCGATAGTGGCGATAGGTAGCCGGTCCGGAGTCTTGTCGGCAAACAACTCCAGGGTACCTTGAAATTAGCTCGTGTTCTCTTTGGACGCCTTGGTCTTGTCGGCCTTCGCCTCCTTACCTTTCGCAGCTGTATTCTTCTCCGCGACCTATCGTCTGCACTGCTCCACCATTCTTTTCACTCCGCCGGACTTTCCCGAGTCGGCAACCTCTGCGGGTCGAGGCGGTAACCGTGACAATGGTGCAGCCGCCCTATTCACAGAAAGCGCTTTTATTGCACCCAGCGCTGCTGTGGCGATCTGAAGCGGGACTGAAGCATCGGACGCAGCCGCGTGACGAGCAGGAGCACGTAAGATAGGGCTCCACAAAGAACGTGCAGCAGCTATGGTAGTCACCTGATGTGGGGCGACGTTCTTACGGGGCTCGAGAGCAAACCGCTGAGCTACTCTGTTGATGAAGTATGTAGAGCGGACCTTAGCGTGATCGTACATATTTGTGCGAAAGTCGTTGCCTCTTTCGAAGAAGAGCCTCATCTCGGGGAGGGAGGGCTTTTTGTACGGAAACGCCGAGGAGGGTAGATTTCGAAATCTCAGCTCCTCGAACGTCATCGCATTTCAGGCCCATGCCGTCTTCAAAATCGTTTAACAAATCTACCAGACTCTGGGAAAACAGGTACGTGTACTCGGAGAAAACTTCGAAGTCAATTCTTCCATCGCGGTCCGGGTTGTTGATGCACCACAACCAGGAAGTCGCATATAGGGGAACAACCGTAGGGTTCTCTGACCCATGGTGTACATCAATAAGGTGTACGATGCCACGATTCTGAGGGCTTGATCTGTCGAAGATCAAGGCGCTCGACAATTTCACGAGGCTTGGGCGTCTCATGAGTATCATGGCTACAGATTCGCAGCGGGGGTAGACAGACAGCGTGTTGTGGGCAGGAGAATGACTTGCGTAGTTGCTTGTGCAGTCAGTATCGAACTCAACGCCAGCGCATCTATCCCATTTTCGAGTGCAAGAGTGTGCATGAAGTGGGCGACACTCACGAGGTACTCGGAGAGAGACCTATCGGTGCGAACCAGTCCGGCCAAGGTGTTCTGGTTGGACGCATCGGACATGGTTCGGGTATCCGCCTCGTCTGGTCCATCCGTACGGTCGAAAAGGCGCACGTGGAGGCGCTCGAGAGGCTGCACCGTGCCGCCGCTTTCCTCTTTCAAGCTAAGGATAGATTGACGAAGATGAAGTGCGTCTACCGTAGCACACTTAACACCTACGCGCGACACTCCGTCGTTCTTAATGGCCTCGTCAGCAATATCCGGTAACGAGGAAATGCACGAGCGTCGCACTGTGACTATCATCACGACGAAGTCGTACTTGTAGCCGCACTCTACCATGATGATCTGCAATCCGTCGATGGTGGCGTCCATTCTCTCAACGACAACATTTTACGGCCGTATAGTCTGCACAGTATGCATGTAGATCTCGGTGGACTTCTAGTCGGCTTCCGAGACAGTCCTGCACGACAATGCATGTTCTTCCACGTTTATGGCACTCACACGAGAATGGTTACCTTGAGAAGTCTCTAGCGGTGGGTAGCGGTCGGCGGGAGGGTCCAACTAGCCCGAAGCGCCCTGGCGAAGGTCTTTGTCTGACTGCAACTCTACTTAAGGACGTTACACGCCCGGATCGACCTAGAACTCCTCCCATGCCGTCGGATGCAGTTTCGGCTCCAATTGTACCCCTGGATGCGGCTTGCTAGCTACTGTGCGTGCGCTTCCGGCAGATATCACGAGGGAACGTTTGTCGGTGATTTTCGAAGTATGCCAGTAGTGAGAAGCTTCGGCTTATAGGGTTCTGGAAGAACAAAGCTGGTGATGCGAAAGCGGAGATAGTGAACGAAACTCCGTTGACGGACGAGGGTGGATGGGTGACAGTACAGAACGATAAAACGGAGCGATGATGGTCGCAGCCCAAAACGGGCAGGGACACGAAGGCCATAGTAGGCTTGGCGTGTACGTGCGGCCGGGAACGGCTTGGCATGCAGAAAGACGCAATTCTGAACGGGCTGGACTTATAGAACCGACCATTTGGAGCACAAACGAGGTTGACGGACTGAGGGGATGGCACTAGTGACAGGGGTAGCGATCCGCTTATGTGCAATTATATATGGGCATAAGAATACATGTAGTTGAACCCAAAACCGCAACATTCCTCTGCTCATGGATTTTAACCGGGCCAGATCGCTAGGAAGAACACTAGTCAAAGCTCACGAGTCGAAACTGTTTTTTTCTTACGAACCGCCTTCTTCTGCTGGAGGGGCCCCGGTATCGCTGATTTTCCGGGGCGACCATTTCCGTGGCTGAGTTCGATTCCTTCCTCTAAGCGGCCGTGGCATGGACTTCTTGTCGTAAGTAGTTTCCGCAGGCACATGTAGGGTGTAAAAGTTTGTTACTGCACTCTACTCTACAAATTCCAAACGCGTACTTAGAAGCTGAACGTATCCCCGTAAGTTGTGAGCGGCTCCTCATTGGTAGGAATCTTAAGCGTCGCACTGATTGTGATAAGGTTTAATGAAAGTAGAGCTCTCTTCGACAAGTCTCCTCAAGCTTTGTCAAACTCCATATCCACGTCTCCCTCTGTACAAGTACTTCCATTCCGCTCTTCCTCTTTCCCAGGCACATACTGGGGATCATCCAGGAACTATTCTTTACCAAAGGCTCTGAGCGAATGTTCACCCTACACCCCGGAGCATCCCAGGACTCCGTACGCGCTCATATAAGAGAGGCTACCCGATGGAGGCGATGTTAGTATACCGCCAGACTTCCACCTCCCTTGATCTTCGTCCTCTCCTGCGTGCATTGACGCGAGTATGCTTATAGCGATATACCACAGACGAGCAGGACGGTCGATTTGCTCGCAAACACTCGCTCCGCATATACCCCCCAGTTGTAGAGCTTAACATTTAACCGTCGAAGGACGAACCACCACATAAACCGCCATCCACCCCTTCTCTCGTTATGTTAGCTCGTCCGGTGTGTACAGGAGGAAGTGGTCATTCGTCGACCGGTGGTCTGCTGTCGCCCGTAAGCAGCTCATGGAATACGGGGACTTTTCAGAGTAGTTTGCAATAAACTAGACTATGCCTTCCAGTAGACTTTGATACCGGGGACTCCCAGCGGGAGCAGTTCCCGGATCGTTCCTCCTTTTCGCGGACACTTTACGTTTCAAACCGGCCATGTTCCTCGAGGAAAGCTCGAGAACTTGCACAAAGCCACTAATGTCGAACGTTGTTCTTGCAACTCTTTCGCAAGGACCAATAACTAGGATCGATGGAGCTTGACTGTCGCAGTCGTCACCCTTATTGCATCCCACGAATTGCAGTGTTTCGCAAGCCGTTTGTATGCCCTCGAAGTCGCGTACATACCACTGAACAAGTCCAGAACAACATCTTCCGCGGACGGGTACTGCGACACTAGCATACTTATACGCTCGGTGCCTTTCTGCTCAGGTCAAAGCACCGGCACTTAAATCCCTTCGTCAACTATTCTCGCTATCTCTGCGGACTCCGACGGTCGGATTCCATCCATTGGGTTCACCCGTGCTGCGTGCGAAGATTGTACATACCCATTGCTTCAAAACTGTACCGGCACTACCTGCACCTCAGACGTTCAATTCCTCAGCCAGAAGTGGGCAGTTTATTGCGTACTAGAGGCATGGACGCATCTCTATCTACTCGAATTTGGCATGTAGTTACCTTGAGCTCGGATATGTACCATGCGCAGGTCCTCCATGTTGAAAACGAGGTCCTGCCACACCCCTTCCTTCCACACACTGATCCTCTCACTCCTCTCGCTTTACACTTCTCGGCTGTGGTGCTCCCGGCGGGGAAGCCGCGTTCCGAAATACAGACCGCTAGACAAGAAGATTTCGTGGCCAGGTTCGGGAAGAAGTGCGTCGAATATGGGGCTGAAAGCATCTATATCCTTTTTACTGAAGACGCCATGGGCAAAGCTCTGTGCAACCCGCTCAATTGTAGTGTTGAACGGCCGATCTGTCAGCGCTGCCAGACTCTTCCCATCCAAGAACTCACTCAAATTTTCACCGTAATGATAGGCGAGGGGGTGGAAACCGCGATTGTGGACGCGGCAGTACGACCTCATCACGCAGAGGGACTCTAGGAAAAGGTTGGTAGAAGGATTCTCCTTGCGCAGCGCCCTCCCCGACACATCCTGAAGCTGTAACGGAACGGAAGTACGGTCGGCTGGTTCCAGTCGTTCAAGACGCCGCTGCTGACCATGATCGCGGCGTTCTATCTCTACTTCCTGACGCTCTGGCTCATCCGCGTGCGCACCGAGATCCGGGCGCGGCGGATACAGGCGATCCGGCAGGCGGCGGTGATCGAATGATTCCCGAATACGACAAGTACGCGCCCTATATCTGGTGGTGCTACGGCATCACGGCGGTCGTCCTGCTGGCGCTGGTGTGGTGGAGCGTTGCGCGGGCGGGCCGGGTGCGCCGCGAACTCGACAGCCTCGACGGCGCGCGCCGCCGGGCGAAGGCGGCCCCGTGAACCGATTCATCCCCGTCGCCCTCTTCGTGGCGCTGATCGCCGTCATGACCTGGGGCCTGCTGATCCGCGAGGATCGCGATGCGCTGCCATCCGCCTTCATCGAGAAGGCCGCTCCCGATTTCGCCCTGCCGACGCTGGCGGACCCGTCCGCGACCCTGACTGCCGCCGACCTGAAGGGCGACGGGCCGGTCGTCCTCAACTTCTGGGCGTCATGGTGCGCGCCGTGCCGGATCGAGCATCCCGAACTCGTGCGATTGGCCGAGGAGGGCGTGCGCGTCATCGGCATCAA
>JAUKWC010015547.1:37404-60977 GCA_032356245.1 Endocladia muricata | reverse complement strand
GAATTCCAAAACGTGGAGTTTGTGTAGTATGGTGGTTTTTCGCATGGACGCCAACTTCCAACAAATAAATATTTTGAACTGCCGAGTCCCGTGAACGCCCAAATCCACTACCCGCAGTTCACTTCCTAGTAAAATATACAGCTCGTACAGAAAACTGTGCAGTACGCGGCAGTTCCACATCCCACCTTACGTACCTCAATGTCACAGGATGACCTATAGTCTGCTTCACGTTGATAGGCTTAGCTTGGCCCCTTCCTACTTTCAATTTCCTTCCAACGGATTTCGCACCACTGCACCGAAGACCGCTAAGGCCCATACGAACCATCTGCGGCTCTTGGAATCTGAACATTATGCTTGGAGATGTTCGGCTGTACAGGCTCACCCAGAATCTTTCCGACGTTTCGTTATATGGAAAGCGATGACGTGTAAAACTCTGCGCTTAATTCTCGGACTGTATTGTAAACGTAGTGCAACGCAAACAAGGACTAACGTGTAATCCGCGTAAGGCGTGGCACATTGGACAAGTTCTGCTGGACGCAGTCAATGTAGTGCGTTCCAAACATAAGATGTGTAAACGTAGGGCGGGGCTGAAACGTAGTGGTTCTATCCTTCGCAATGCGTTTGTGTAGCAGAACCTGCTTTGTGCATCAACCTGTCACTGGTTAAGAATGCACCGACGATTTTATACATCTGGCCCCGCGTGGTTTGCGCCGAAGTGTTGCCAACTGCAGCGCAACGCTGAGGCCTACAGTCGAGCCGGCATCCTTTGATACGAAACAACTTTCTTCCTACGCTGTACGGCCACCTACCCTTAGAAGCTCGTGGGAAGTACAGACGGCAACACTTCACTCCACCCTTGCGGTAGCCGTGCTACAGTTGACTCGTGCAGAACGGGAGGCACACACTTCTTCTGCTGAACAGGACTTACATGTATCACACGAAGCATGGAAACAATCTGAACATCGAGTCGACGTCAGAGAGAGGTTGTAAACGTGTACTTCGCGCCGTTGAAAAGTGAGCAGTTTCTGATATCCGTGTAGTGTCACTAATGACAGCGGTTGAAATCTACACATGCGAAAGTACATGGGCAGATGGATGTTGTTTCTTAGATTCAAATTCGCACATCTATCTGCTCATGTGTTTTCAAATGTTTGAATCTCAGCCGCTGTCACTACTGCTACCCCCCTAGCCTGAATTTGAATTACGTCGCCAACCTCTTTTCCCTGCTGTAGCGGCCCCAAAATCGCCCACTTCTCTGGGCGACCTTTCTCGCGGCTGAGCTGAAGACCTTCTCAGCACCAATATTGTGGCCTGTCCGCTAGGAAGTGGTTCTCAACCTTGGATGTAGTGTTTACATTTGTTTCACCTCACGCTATTCAGCCACTTCTTCGTGTAGCTACCTAATGTTCATCACGATTGGCCGGAACAGCAATCGAATTTTCGGGGTCATCGAAGTAGAAACCACCAGCTCTAGGACTGTGCACTTCCGCCGTATTACTCCCGTCCGCGTCCGAGTCTGCAAACTCAACCACGCCCTCGTTGTCTGCGCTGTCCGATTCGTCACCGCTTTCATTACTCCTACGACTAACACGGGCCATCTCACTTGCCGGGAACTGCGATAGCCCTCTCAGTGAGTAGAACGCCTACTCCGGCATATCTTGCTCGTCCGGTATAACGTACACATGGTACCGTACCGTCAACTCATCCGCAATGCGGTACTCATACCGAGCCCCGGCGTGCGTGAGATGCCCATGCCCGAACAACACAGAGTTGCGGGGCACACTGATCTTCTTCACCTTGAAAAACCCTGCCGCTGCCACCTCGTCGCTCTCCTTCCCGTACACAAAAAAGTATCAATAGTCTTACACCCATAACGGGAAGCCCACTGCCCCTCGCACAATTGCGAGAAAGCCCGGCCTCTCCGCCTTCAATGACTCGTTAACGTCATCGTGCGGCGCTTGCCTTGGGCAGTCTTTCCAAGTAGCCAAAAATCGACCCCCCATCGTAGATAAGAACAGCTTCCTCAGAGACATCTTCCTCAGACCGACGTTGAATGCAATCTGACCCACCCACGCGTCCAGCTGCCCACGCCTTTGCAAAAGCCCGCATCCAATCCCCCCTCGGCTCGCAGGCTTCTATGACCAGGCTCCGTGTACTGGAGTAGCGGGCGATTCTCAGCTCCCGGTTTGCTGCGTCCCTCTCGTCTTCCCCCTCATCCACAATCGGGCTCCACCACGTTCCATTCGGCCCGTGTCCGCGTGCGTTTTCCCCCCTGAATGTGCTCGCAATGAACGAACACAACTTTTCAAAGGGGAAAGCTTCCAACTGGGCGTTAACATCACCGGCGCGAGGCTTCCGCGCGGAATGCCGCTCGAGTCAGCGAAATTCTCAAGGCACGTGTAGCCGCGGTGGTGAATCTCTCTTCGTGGCCTCTGAAAGTAGGCATATCCTCTGCTACAATCCTCACCTCCGTCTGCTACGTCGCTCCAGAAGTGTGTCTGAGGCCGGTTGGGCTTCCAGATTTCCGGACCGACGTCGATACCCTCAGGCTCGATGAAATCAACGTAGCTCCCCATGAAGAACTGAAGCCAATGTATGGCTACGACGTCCTCAACGGAGAGGCACAAATGTGCCCGGTGCTCAATGGGTATGTAGACGGGGAGCAGCCAGAGCATGGGGTGAGGGTCTCTCGCAATCAACAGCCGCTACTCTTTTTCTTCGTGATCTGGCGGGCCCACCTATACCAGATTTTACCAAGTCGCGAGTTTTTCTTCAAACACCACGGTCTTGTCCGCAGTGCCGACCAGCAGATGGTTCGAAACCCTCTCGTCAATCATCTGCGCGGCGCCTTCACCTTGGCACGTGTTCTTCCCGGCCGCCCTAGCTTTTTCAGCGACTCCTCGTCTCGACTGTCCCACTGCCCTTTCCACTCCACCAGACTTCCACGACTGCACAATCTCCACAGGTCGATGCGTTGATTGTGAGGAGTGTGCAGCTTTTATCTCCCTGGCAAACGCTTCTGTTGCGAGCATCACTCGTAGCACCTTCCGCCCACGGTCTGGCGGCTCGAGTACAGTCGCTTGCGAAGCAGGAGCACGCCGTGTAGAGCGGCGTGTAGAAGGCCCTGGACCTGGGTTAACATCCGAGTCGGTGCGGCGTGCTTGCTGAGCCCAGGAGCAAAGGGCTCAGTTATCTTACTCGCGATGCGCGTAGCACGCCCGTTTGTAAGCTTCCCCAGACCTTTTCCAGAGCCGTTTTATCTCTTGGAAAAGAGGCGCATCTGGTTCGGGTCGAGATCTTTGACGGAACTTGTGAGGAGTTTCGATTGAGCAATCTCAGTCCCCAGAAATTCTTCACAACTAAGGCTCTTTCCCTTGCCATATCTCTCAACCAAGCCTATAAAGACTTGGAAAAGCTGGCGCGCGCACGCGTGGAATGCTTCAGAGTCAAACTTTCCGTCGCAGTCCGCGTTGTTCATGAACCGCGACGCAGAAGTCGTGAACAGAGCTACGACCTGAGGGCACTTTGACCAAAGATGCTGGTCATAAAGGTGAGTGATGCCGAGCCTTTCAGAGGTCGGGGTGTCGAAGGTCAGGTCGCGCAGAACTTTCACGGGGCCTGAGTCCTGGAGAAAAAGCTTAGTTACGCGTACGTACCGGCGGTAGGTAGACATACCGGTTGCTTGGAGCAGAACGGATTCCGTCATTGCTTCCCAAGCTCCCTTCTGACTCAACACCAGTGGGTCTACATCGTTCTCCACGCCGAGAACCTGCATGGACTGGATGACGTTCATAACGTGGTGCAAGAACGGCTTGCCGATGGGGACCAGTCCGGCAGAGATGCACTGCTGGACGCATCGGATATGGTGTCTGTATCAGTCATGGCCCGTCCATCCTTTCGGTGGATAACAAGCAGGCAAAGGCGCTCGCGAGCCCAGGCCGTGCCGTCCTTTCCCTCTTTCAGGCTAAGGACAGCTTGGCGGCGATGAAGGACGTCCACCATCGCACGCTCCACCCCTTCGCGCAACACTGTCCCGTCCTTGATAGCCCCGACAGCAATATTCGGTAACAATGAATTGTCGCATCGTCGCACTGTGACCGATATGCAGCCAAGGTCGTACTTGTAACAGCTCGCAATCATGCTGGCCTGGAGGCCGTCGATGGTTGCGTCCGTGCTTTTGCAAAGAACATGCTGCGGCTGAATCGTCTGTGTAATATATACGTAGACCTCGGTGGACTTGTAGTCGGCGTTTGAGAAAGTCCAACACGGGACCAGCTACTCCTCGACCCCCACGGCAAGCACGTCGGAGTCCCCACCGTCCGAAGTCTCTGGTGCCAAAGAGCGGTCGGATAAAGTGCGCGCCTGGTGTGAGGTGTCCCAGCGCTGGCGTTTGCGTGGTGGTGACTCCGACGGACAGGATTGCATGTCCGCTTCGGCCCAGGACTCCTCCCTCGTCACCGTTGGCTGCAATTCCGGCTCCGATTGGACCTCCGGCTGGGGCTCGGCGGCTAACGTGAGCGAGTGGCGGGTGGAGGTCGTGACGGGATGTTTGTCGGTCATTTTGCAAGTACGCCACTTGTTGAGAAAGGATCCACAATGCGAATGAAGGAGGGTGGATTTTTTAACGTGAAAGCGGAGAAGATGAGAAAGGATCGGTGTGCACAGGAGGGTGCACTGGTGAAGGTAGAGAATCGGAAGACTGAGAGAAGAAGGTAGTAGCGCCGGAGGGGTACGGACAAGACAATCAAGGAAGGTTGAACATGCACGTTTGGCAGCAATTATCGTCGCGCACAGAAAGAGGTAATTTTGAGCACGCCGCAATAGCTGCATTTCACGTTTGAAAAGTACGTAGTTTATAAGGTCGGTGGGGTGTCACGAGTGACAGGGGTTAAGATCGACCAATTTGAAAATACACAGGCAGATGGATGTTGTTTTTGAGGCCAAAGTTCGCACATCCATCTGCTCCTGTCTTCTCACATATGCAGATCTCAACCCCCGTCACTAGTGAAACCTCCCCGCAGCGTAAATAGTTTACTTGTTTATCCAAGTTTCGTGACGGGAGCGCCACTGTTAGTAAATGCTGTTATGGAACAGGAACGTGAGCGTGTGGGAGTAGGTGGTGTTCCTGGCCGCTGCCCTTCCCGTCCGCAATAAAAACGCCACACACCTACTCCCGCAGCACGACACCACGCGGCCTCGCGATGCTGATATATCGGCGCGGTCTTCCCTGCATTCCTTGCTTCGTCCTCGTTCCTCCTCCCTGTACTTCGATTCACGTGGTTTTCTTTACTTCGCTTGCGATGCTTTGGTCCTCCCTCTTTGCATCCCCATCATTCCTGTGCTTCGTTCCCCATTTCGATTCTCATCGTCCTGTAACCATGGCGCCGACTACACTCAGCCGGCCCGGGACAGCCGGCGTGTGCTTGCCGGCCTTCAGTGCCGTTCTCTGCTCATACGGGGTGAACCCGAAGTTTGACCTCGCGAAGCTCCACGTGTCGGCCTCCCTGCACTTTGTCATCGGAGCAGACAACGAGACTTCGATGGCGATCAAGGAAATTGCCGCGGTGAAGAGCAACCAACGCAAACCTGGGAGCGACTTCTGCACTTCTACAGAGAGCGACCATCCGGTCTGCCGCGAGCTGGGCACCGAGAAGATGAAGCAGATAGTGCGCGTGGCGCTGTCCGTCGTGTTGCTGACCCGAAAAGATAACAGGATTAGGCGGATCGGGGATGTAGCCCTGACGTAGAAGAACTACGAGGTATTCTTTATGGCTGGCGCCACGTTCATTCGCTTTAAGGGCACCAAAGCTCGGGAAGTAGTTCTGCAAAGGAACCTTTTCTGTTGGCCGTCCCAGAAGCTTCGAGGTGCTCATGTTCTTCCACGCTATCAACGTATGCCAGTCGAGACGCGCCAGCAAACATGTATTCGCTTTGAAGAGAATAAGCCGAAGTCGAAATCGTCTGGCGTTCGCTGTGATGCAGGTAACTCGGGCGTGGACGAAGCTAGCGAAGTCTGTGAGAGTTTCGGAGTGTGAGGCGTTAGTTGGACCCTACCTTCTGTGTCGTCCCCGCGTTCAACAGTTTGTGGCTTTGAATTCACGCGCTGATGGCTTTGCACCCATCACGCAGGAGACCAAACTGCGAGGGAATGGGCGTACCAAGTGTGGAGGAGTGTACGAGCAGTACGGTAGCCTGGGGCCAAGCTCCTTACAAGTATGCGGCAATGCGAGCGGTTACCAGTCTGGTGCTGTTGAGCTTGCAAGCCATCATTACAAACGGAACGTTGTACGATGTCAAGCACCGCAGCAACTGGACGTTTGTGAACCGCTTGGAGTCGCGCGACGACCACTTGCCAACGGTCGTTGCCGAGTTAAGTGGGGATATCCAGGAGGCCTTGGGGCTTCAAAATGAAACGCCTGAAGAGGATGATGTCTGTGCAGAGATTGTCGAGGTGGACTCGGAGCTGTCGTATGCCGAATCGGAAGACACAAGACGTCGTCGTCGTCGGCCGTTGACACTGTCAAGCACCACGCGTAGTGTGGAACTATCCGCGCAGCTTCCTCGTTCTTTGTCTTTCGGGCTGAAAGAGGAGATGGAGCTGGAACTCGAGAGTAGCGACAACGAATTGGGACATGTGGTGGCACAGAGTCGTACGGGGCAAGGTAGTGAGGCTTTCCGCTCCACTATCAACCCATTAGTGCCGGAGTCATATGAACCCCTTCGTGAAGCAACAGAACCATCCAACCATATTGGTGCGTGGCCACCGCTGCAGGAGGTGTCGGAAGAGTCGTTCTCCGACGAGAAGCCATCGACCGACCTTCTCGCGGAGTTTTTCGGAGTGATAATTTCAGACTGCTGCGTCCACAGCTGCACTTCCCACGACCTCCTCGATCATCACGCTGACAACTCGGGCGAGTGCCGGGAGGGTAATGTTCAGCTGCTTTTGACGGACCCTCCGTTCGACACGACAAGCGGGCGGGGTGCGGATAACTCTGCGGTCGATTTCTTCACCCACACGGACATGGACGCCTCCATCCCAATATTTGACGCACTGCTTGCTAAAACCGGCCACGAAATCATTTCCTGTAGTGGTCCGCAATTCGGTATCTGGCTTTTGCGCCTCAAGCGTTTCAGCCGCGATGTCTACGGCGAGGCGAGTGATGGGGCCAGTGCGCCGAGGGAGAGGCAGCAGAAGAACTGCGTGTTTAACGTGGACGACCAGCCGATGGTCCACGTCCGAGCTCGAGGTCACTACATGCAAAGCGCTGCTATGAAAGGGCGCGGCCACGCCTCAGTCACACAACGAGCTGCTCACTTCTGGCGGAGGAATGTGACGCTTGAAGTGCAGTTCGCTCGGGTACCCTGCTGAAGCAACGGGTATCTGCAGTTTTTGTACGGAGCATGGGCGAACTGTACGAACGGAATCCAAAGAGTGGAGCCCGTAGAGGTGGCGAGAGGAGGTGACGAAGGGAGTCGCATGAAAATGCTTCGAACTGCGCAGAAGAGCATCAAGCACATGAGGGAGCTGGTGTTGCAGTATTCAAGATCGGGGGACCTTGTGGCGGACTGGTACAGTGGTACTGGAGCGACTGCAAATGTATATTTAGGGATGCCGAGACATCACCATTTTGTTGGGTGCGACAAGGATGGCGACTGCGTCACTCAACCTCTACCAAGCTTGGTTAAGGCCTTTTGCGAAAGCGTTGTGAGCACTGCGTGCAACATTCGGGGGTCTCCGCAGGCTGTGGAGCTCGCCGCGAGGTACTTCGCCGGCGTGAAACGGAATGTGTTTGCCAGGACGGGGAAGAGCCCTGCGGATGCTCATGCTGGGTGTCACCGTTACTAATATCTACCGGACTACGTAGTCCGATTTATGCCGAGCTACGCCGGGGATCCCATGCTGTCCCTGCACTATACACGGGCGTCGGTGGGCGACTGGCCGGTGTAGCACCTCGACCCGGTGGACACGCAAGACCCGCGAACATTACGGGGGGTGGAAGCGATAGCGAGGTGTGCGGGGTTGCGTCCGTCGACGGTGAAGCACGAAGTTGTGGGAATCGGGTGTTTGCGGACCTGGTCTGCGCAAAAGGAGAGACGCTCCTCCCCTTCTATGGGACGCTCCTGTACGCAGACGTAGATTAGCGCACCCTGGAGAAGACGAAGATCTGCGGAGGAGGAATTTCGGGTGTACACAAAGAACATTTCAACTGGGTAGCTATTCTCGTCGCAAGGCGGGGGGAGTCCCGTGGAGGTCCGAGGCATAAGTTGTTCATTATACCGATACGATTTTCTGTGGCCAGGTTTGTGGAAGACACCTGGTACTTCCCTGGGGACGAGGAGGAGCGAAAGAGAGGTACTCGTAAAGCGCGGGACACAAACGTGGAGTTTTGCGAGCATCGAGGGGAATTATCGGAGAGAGCCCTACGTTCAATGAAAACCGTTACGATTCGTGCGATGCGTGAGATTCTGAAGGGCGAGGAGCTGATCACAAACTATGAGGACAACACTAGGTTCAGAGTACGTGACAGGATCTTCCTAAATAGTGTGCAGATAAACAGACTTAAGCAGTAAATGCCAGTTTGACAGCCATTTGCGGGCGAGCAAACCAAAGTACACGGGCTCAGAGATACTTAGGCTCAGCAGCAAGAAATGTCGCCCAGAAAAATCGGCAATTTCGAGGCCGCTATAGCAGAAAGAAGAGGTTTCAGAACTAATGAAAGACCAGTCTAGGAGGATGTCGCTAGTAACAAAGGCTCGGATCTACATATGTGAAAACACATGAGCCGATGGATGTGCGAAACTTAGTCAGAATAACAACTTCCATCCCCCCATCTGTTTTCACATGTGCAGATCTCAACCTTTGTCACTGGTGACATCACCAAAGTCTGAGTTTTCGTTGCTTTCTGGAATGCATATTTGCAAGCTCTCAGCCACTGCTTGCAGTCCTGTAGTTGACGCTTATAATATTTCAAACGTCAGCAGGCGCTCTCCGCGTGTGCATCACTTTAGAAGGGTCCCACTCCCAGTGGTAGCTGCTAGCTGGCACTTGCACTGCGCAGTTCGCGATAACTGTGATGTAGTTTTCGAACTTGTTCTTCTCACGGAGCGTCTGTCTGTCGTGTCTGGCTTGTGGTGCAGCTTTACATCGATGGTTCCGCCGGCCAGAAGGACGAGAAGCGCTGTTCCGATGCAAAGATCCCGCAAGCGCACCGACGAGCAGCAGGAGAGAGAGGATGATGCCCCGGCTGCGCCTGTCGCTATGACTGCCACGAACCGTCTAGTTTATACGACTTAGAGCGACCCGGGAGGGAGGTGAACGGGGTTTGTGCGGACCCAAACAACGCCGGCGGCGTCTTTGTTTGATCCGGAAAGTGAACAAGCCAATGGTGCCACTGTTCTGGCGACTCACGGTGCTGCCCTAACATTCGCAATTCCACTAGGGCGTGCTGTCAACTAGACGCCACCTTGTCGTGCGCATATTCAGTCTAACTGAAGCTCCAGCACAGCCAGCTTCACTGCCCGGCCCTAAGTCGCATCCGCTCCGTGCGTTTGCACGCCCGGCATCGCCGCCCCTTTGAGGACTCTTGTCCGCCGTGTAGTAGAGCAAACTCGTCGTGGGACCCTGCGTCCTCCTGGGGCATCGGGTGTGAGACCCTTTTCGTCACCAACTCCGCCCATGCCGTCCTGGACAAGGGTTGAGGCCTCCGCTATAGGTCGCTCATAATCAATTTCCCGTGAGCAGATTGAGGAGCTAGAATCGATGCTTGCTGGTCAGACGAACAGGGTCACGGCGCAGGTGCAAGAGATTGCTGGTCTGATGCCAAGGGTCAATGACTAGAAGGGGAGCGTACTTCACCCCGATCAACAGCTTGTTCGGGTGTGCGTACCGACGAAGGCAAAGTTTTCAGAGTTCCTGAGCCTACAAGCGGAATTCGATGTAATGAAGCAGAGGAACGAGACCTCACGCGTGGCGCGCAGGATTTCGAGTGGCAACCGGCGGGCCACCCCGCGTGCTAGAGCTGGACGTAATTAGAGTCGCAAGCTTGTGATACGAGTCAGATCAAAGTACATAGGTGTTGCCAAGACCGTCGAGTAGCAGATTCTGCTATGGTGCCACCGCAAAACTGCTACGCTGGACTCGATAAGTTCTGTTCCGGTCCGGGACTGGGCGGGTTGTAGTGAGCGGTGCGTGGCGGGGGAGCTTTCCGCGGACGGCCCGGAGGGTGGCGTGCCGATTCCGACGATGGTTCTTGCCAATCGTAAGGAGTATCATACGCGTTCCTACTACGATGCGGCGACGGCTCTGATTGGAATAGTGCATGCAGAGCTTGGCACCGCGAACTGGCCATCCTGGCTGTTGGACGCCGAATCCCACCACGAGTGGGAGGAGGCTGTTTCGACAGACTATGCTCTAAGGGCAAGGATGAGACAGACAATCTTCGACGTGATGAGCGCGCGGAAGAGAAACACTAGGGACAAGCTATACCAATGCCCTCGGTATTTCCTATTGACGTCGCGGAAGACCACGTTTGCATCGGGCAGCGAGCGGTCGGGACGCTCATCTGAGGCACTTCAAGCGCGGGTGAAACTGATAGGTTCAGAAGGGGACCAAAGAAGTCCAGACTTCTCATGATGGCGACTCAGCAAGATCGAGGATCTAGCATAAGGTGCTTAATCCGTACCGAAGGAGATGTATGGTCTCGACAAGGGTGATGTACTGTTTGGAAATTCTTTGGGGAGACATTTCCGTTACAAGTTCCGAGGGTGCCATGCTCAACAGGATTGGACGTCCGCATACGGGTCTATCAAGCAACTCGTACGCCTGGAAGCCTGGATGACAACAGTGATATCCTTCCTACATCATGGTGAGGGCCGCGGCGGCCAGCGCCAACGTACTAACAGCCTGACGTCGTCCAAGTACCTGCCCTTTGCAACCGCGCAGATACTATGCAGTGTTTGCAGCGTTTTATGCCCCACCGTTCTGCAACGGATGCTTCGGAATGGCTCTACTGCTGAAGGGGCGTCGTTTGAGTCGGTGAATGAGGAGACGGAACGGTATGGTGAAGAGAATGGCGAGGATTTGTTCGCAGGCGCTCCTGGAGTATCCTGAACCGTGGTAAAGGTAGGTTCAAAGAACAAATCGTATGTGGCGGTGCGGGAGATATGGTTTTAGGACAACACCTTTAGTATGCTTCGCAGTGTTGTCGACTGCTACGTTCCACGTGCGCACACAAGCAAGGGACCGCATGAACTTTGCAATGGCGCGTCTGGCCCGGCACGGCTTCCCACCACAACTTCGGACTGTTCCCCGCGCGCTGTTGTTGGATTACAGGACAGGTAACTGTCGCCGTACAGAAAAAAGAGAAGGAAGGAGGCCGCACTTGTAGGTTGGTAGCTCACTAAACAGATTGTAGTTCTCTCGTGAGTTTCAAATCCTTGTCGGGAGAGAATCGCGTTTTCGTTGGAGTGGAGGGTCCACGTAGGACCGGCCGTGCATCAGGGTCTCTGTAGAACATGTTCGCGTAGAACCGATCGTAGAGACAGTGGAGCTGAGGTTCGAAAGAGTGGATGTGGTATTTTGGCTGCTCCGAGTGAGCAGTCCCAATGATAGCAGAGGTCTTACACAGGCCAAACCACGGAGAAGTAGGAGCTCGACGCCCTCGTGGCTGCATCTCTGTGGGCGAGACTGGATTTTCTGTGCGATTTTCATTTTCATCAGTAGACCACCTCAAGCAAACGCATCGCAGAGTGTCAACAGCAGCGTCGATTGGTGGAATACAATCCACGTCCCGAACGAAGGCATACTTTGTAGGGTGCATTGATTCACGGCCATGCATTCGGAAGAGAGACAGAACCTGGGCCACCCATACAGGGTCTGTATGTTCTTCGTCCTCAGCAGACAGGAGCACGAAGCTGATTCGCTGCTGTTTCGCCGGACCGAAGCTGCTATTTGTATGAACACGCTGAATGACATGTTTCTGCATTCAGTTGAGTCAAATGACATTGAGGTCGGGATCATGGTCGTTGATGGAAAGATAGAAGCAGCTGAGAACGTAACCACTTTTGACGGTAGTAATTTCGATAATGTCACATGGGTGGACTGAATGCTGCTGGAGAACCTCGGTGCTGACAAGGTCCAGCAGCATAGTGGTGCCCTAGCCACTAAGCTGAACAACAAGATCGACGCAGATGTCGGGAGCTTCTCCGCGCAGTGACTGGAGCCCCGCAGCGGTGAGGCGGCCTTCTTCGTTTCCCAGAAGCGGCATGGCGAGGTTTCTGAAGTGAGCGAGTTCGCGGAGGCACATTCTGAAGCTTTCCCTGACAAGATGCGCCTCGTGCCTGTCGTTCGCGTTCCTGCGCAGGGTTGTAAGGTGGCGCGATTGTGAGACGGAGCCAAGTTTTGTTCGAAAAGCTGCAAGGTTTTCGAAGTGGTGGATTTGGTGGACAGTTTCGTCTATAGCTGCCGCCCCTCGCTTGGAGATGCGGCGGTAGTCTTGCGTGAATGAATTACGAGCGTTTTGATAAACATCGGCATCTATATGTTGTCGGCCTCCAAAGTTGCGGATGTCAGCTGCAAGATTGGTGAGGAGATGAAACTTGAGGGTCTTGAACCTGGTGGGGTGGTGGTCCCGAAAGATGTGTAGCATGGAGTCTTTAAACTTATTGACACCATCCTCTGGGTTGTGAGTCTCGGCGAAGAGCAAGTTCCTCTCTGGTCCCTGTCTCGGGGTGATTATTAGAATGTTTAAGTACTAAGCGCAGACAGATGCGAGGGGCACGGAGTAAGCTTCAACACAGGAGCCGTGTAGGATTTCTGCGCTAATTAGAAAGACCATGTCAACGAACTTGTAGTGTCTGGCCTCTAGCATGGCACCCACTCCTTCATTTGTTTACATTTCGTTCACTTTACTGCCTTTTTCGGACGCGGGGAAGTCGACGTGTAGGTCGGGAACGTAGAAGTCCCTATATATGGCAGCCAGAACTGTGTTGACTTCGCGAGGGAGAGTAGTGCGGATGGTTCTGAACTGCGTCGCAATGTTGCCCGCGGAGGCTTGCCCTGTGAACAGGACGGGGAAGTCGAGCCGAAGAAATAAGTAGGTCTTCATTAGCTTGTAGATGCCGAGCGGGAAGTTGTGCAACTATTCGAAACCGAAAATGGAGTCCATGTCGAGATGGGAATGGGACGGAAGCAGTGGGCATGTTTCCAGAAAAGATGGCCACCTCTGCAGAGAGGAGGTGGCGAGGGTTTGTTGCGCGTGTGCGATGGGACCTCGTTCCTCACCCGGCCTGCCTAGCAATACATGTGCAGTGGCTTCGGCGTCGAGGTCGGGCAATTTTTTTGCGAAGAACGATGGTGGACTGCGTCGTGTGCGGCGGGAATGAGTCGGACGAAGAGAGGAGATTTGAAGGTTTGTCCCAACGGTAGCAGGGTTCGCTGCTTGTTGAGCCTGATCAAGTGGCGATGTTGTCCTTCGCCTCGTGCATGTTGCAACATTTCCTGGTGCGGACTGGGTGACATTTCCCGAGCCAATGGTGGGCATTTGAGCATGTAAAGCCTACTAGGGCCTTTTCATGCAGAGGCGATAGCAGAGAGGGCAGGGCGGAGTGTAGTATGGAGTTGCTGGTGTCTGGTGCACGAGTAGGCCAAGGATGTAGAAGGACGTCGAAGTCTGTGTCGTCCAAGGTAGGGAAGAGCTGGAAAGGATAATAACCAACCACAGCGTGCCCGGACTTTACGCAGCGTCGACGGGAAGCGCCAATGAAGTCGAGGAGAGTCAGATGCACAGGATAGGCGAAGAGGGCGCTGTGCTTAAGTGTAGTGGCAGATTTATCCGGATACATCTGTACGCAACCTCCGACCAAGTGGGTCCCTCACGTCCCGGTGTCCCAGATGACACCATGAAGCTCGCTACCCATGACTTCTTCCTTGAGGTCACGAAAAACTTCTCAGGGGACGTCAGTCTGGAAGGGATGCGTGAAGAGATTCGTTTAGCTCCGCGGGCGGTCAGCACAAGGGCGGAAGTAGCAAGATTCCGTGTTAGCTTGCGCTACTTGCTTTCAGAAGATCTTGAAAGGGTCCCGAAAGTAGGCGGTTCCGAAGGACATACCGCTGTGGTCGAACACACGAGTTGCGGAGAAGCCCTGACGGTGAGATTTCTTCTTGACGGTAGGGAGTATGAGCGAGCAACACTCTTGTGAGGAGTGAATACGGTCTTCAAAGCGGGCGAAAGAGAAGTCCGGATCCCTGAGGATAGCGAAGATCTAGTTAACAGTGCGCTGGCGGGCAGTCCTCTCTACTTCGGCGAGATAAACTGCGATAGATTCTGTGAGGAGGTCGGTCTTACTTGTGGTTGGTTCTGCATGAGGGTGACAGAGAGGCGTGAGCACGGGATGCAGAGGCGCTGGAGCCACATCAGAAAGGACGTTATCATCGTCGTGGACGGGAGGTTCTGAGGCGGGCGAACCTTGCGGGGGAGCTGGAGCGAGCTCGGGCGGTCGGTGTGTTCGGAATTGACACTATTGCTCGTGTTTGGAAGGGGAGTACGCGTCCAAAGACAAGTAGACGCAGTGGTAATATTTCCGGCGCATTTTGAAGACTGCCAAGGGTGGCGGCCTCGAAAAGAGGTGGCGGCAGGAGTGAGAGAACATAGACGTACGACGTTATCCAAGCTTGAAGCTTTTCTCTTGTTATTGTCAGTGAGTACAAGACGGTAGGTCTGCTCGCGAGCACTGTCGCGTTCACGACACCTAGTGCAGATTTCCTGCACGCGGGAGTGGTCAAGGTGGAAGACGGGGGCGGCCATTCGACACACACGCCTGCGATTGTCTACGTCGACGAGAGAACATCATGCGATCGCTGACGGGTACTACAACGAGAGGTCGAAATCGAAAAGTATGATATTGTAATATCCGTACTTGAAAGGTTTTCGAAATTTCGTACGGTCTAGGGTAGTTTCATGTAGGGTATTTTCAAGGCGCGGGGGCGATACCGTCGCACGCAAGAGCCTGCCACTCGGCTCATTCAGACCGCAGCAACACGGGACGCTATGACGTCAAATATGTAGAGTTACCCTGCCGTCAACAGAAAGTACTGAGCGAACGTACTTGCTCGTGATGCGACGGCGTGCACAGGTAAGTGGCACGTATTCGAAATGTCATTCGCACGGGCCCGAATGGTCTGAGCGAGATAGTGGGCGTTGTCGAAGAGTGGAGATACGTGTGTTGTGCGATGAGATGCGGAAAGTACTGCCTGTTGGATGTGGAGAGGCTGAGGGAGTGCGGGTGATGGTGTGGTGTGGTTTACAAACTGTAAGGGATGGTGGGCGGGAGGGGTGGCGTCGTTGAAGAGTGTCAAGACGTGTGGTCTGGGATGCGATGCGGTGAGTACGGGCTATTGGAGGTGGAGAGGGGAGGGAGTGCGGGTGAGGGAGTGCGGGTGAGGGATTGCGGGTAATGGTGTGGTGCGGTGTGCTAACCGGAGGGGGTGGTGCGCGGGATGGGTGCAGTCGTTGAAGAGTGGCCAGGATTGTGTCGGGCGACGGAATGCGAGAAGTACGGGTTGGTGCAGGTAGACGGCGATGCGATGCGGGGAGCGTGGGCTGATGGAGGTGGAGTAGTCGAGGCAATGCTGGTGGTGGTGAATACTTGTGTAAAAGCTGGAAAGGAAGGCGGGCGGTAGGGGTGGCCTGTTTCAAGAGTGATGCGGCGAGCGGTAAAGGATGTGATGCTGGGAATATGGCTTGTTGAAAATGGAGAGGGTGAGGGATTGCGGGTGGTGGTGAGGTTCGGTATACAAACTTGAAGGGATAGTCGGTGGGATGGAAGGGTTTGATGAGGGGTGCCGAGACGCTTGGTGGTCAATGCGATGCGGGGAGTGCGGGTTGATGGAGGTGGAGAGGGTGAGGGAGTGCAGGTGATGGTGGGGTATGATGGTGAAAACGTAGATCCATCCAAGTACGTAGAAGGGCTATTCATGTAGCAGTACGGAAATGTGGTAGAATGCGACCGGAAGCTCAACGCGCGCAGTGAATATTTCGTTTAGTTTGAGTGTCTCAGCTGCGCAGCTGCACTCTCTACAGTTCCCAATAGAGCAAAACTGCATTCAGAACCGCAAAAAGGGCCGTTGTTGAGAAGCAAAAATAGGAGTAGACTTCCACACTTGGCAGTACGCGGCATAGTATAAAAGCATTCTGGACTGTCACAGCACATAGTAGATCGGCCAGGAATACTGGATGCGGACGTCCGCTGAGTGTATTACGAGGTCTAGTGATACTTATGGGTTACTATATATTTTGCAGTTCCAGATCTAGTGTTATTTGACTCGGACGTTTACCAGGTGGACGTCCTGGTTCATTATGGACACACCAGGACGTCCACCAGGTGGACATCCGTGTCCAGTATGCCTAGACACGGCCGTCCACTTTATGGAAGCCCGGGTCTAGTCATACTACACTCGGACGTCCACCTTGTCGACGTCCGGGTCCACTAATAATATACCCGAAACTGCAAAATGTGTAGTAAACGACGGGTATTAGTAGCCTTTGTCCTGCACTCACGGAACGTCTGCATCCATTTCCGGAAACACCGACGCCAAGTAGATCATTTGGCAGAGCGCACTACTACCACGGTCTCAGAGCATCCAATACAGCAAGCGCTGTATCAATAAATCCCAGGTGCAGCGCCTAGGTACAGAGCTTCGCTCCGTGCGCACACACTTATGTTGGAACAAATGCCAGCTCAGGATACAAATTTTAAGCCCAAAACAGGTCGACCATTGACGGTCACTGAGCCACGAATGAAGTCCGCCTATATCAAGAGGTTAGGTCGTGTAGACAGCTCATGATTCGGGCAGGGCGTTAATAATGCAGCTACACTCGGCTAACTATGTCAACCCCACCGACCAGATAGGTACCGTAGTCAAAACCAAAGCGGTGAAATACGCAGGCAGTACACTCCATTGCTGTCTACACTAAGATTCTGTGGTCGTATGCGTGTACTTTGCGTCTCTGCGAATGTGCTTGGTAAGCGATAGCGCAGAAACAACATGTGCACTGGATGCGTGCTACATTCGTGACTAAGTGCATCTGAGCGGGAACATGTTTACTTTTAGCAGTATCAAGTTCAGTTCAGGACAACATACTCAGGTTTGACGACACCAGAATACGGGGAGGGTAAACCATTGCTGGCACTCGGGCGGATAGAAGCGAGATTTTGCCTCTTTAACACATCTTATCTGTCGAGAGTTCTTTGTGCTCTCAAGCGTTGCTCAGGAACATGACAAGAGACGATGAATAGGGTGTCACGAGAACAGGTTCAGACTGTACATTGCGAATGTAGAGCTGCGGCCTGTCAGCGGAATAGGGAGGCGTTTCCCGTGTCAAGGACGTATAGAATACTTGGATACTGCGACTGGAAAACAACGCAGGGGTTTCTCGGCAAGTGGCCATATGTAGTTTGCACCGGTGACCCCACTTTCGTCGCATTTTTAAAGCTCCCGTTCTGTAGGACTTGCGGACGGAGGACGATACTTTCGCAACTGCATGTCGTGAGTACTTCGAATTCGACTTCAGGAATATATCGCAACCACGGTGGAGGAGCGGGTCAGACGTAAACGCAGTCGGGAGCCGAGTTAGGTCTAACTCTGATCCCGCGTCTCGGCGGACCAAATTTTAATGTGGAGTTAAATGCCCGCGAAAGGACCCACTCGTTCCTCCCTTCATCTATGCAAACAAGAAACTCAGCGTCTCACATCCCGAAGAACTCTTCAGTACAGGCTTGGAGTTCTATCTGCCTGAAAACCGGAAATAGAAGCCTGCATGTCTCTGAGTTAATCTGTCTATGTGCCCCTCATCAAAATAGAGAAACTATCTCCAACGAAGCCGTCGCCATCGCCTGTGGGGCATTTGCCATCCGGATAAGGCAACGCCTGCCCATCTTGATTTTGAAATGCAGCATGATGCGCATGGTCATGTGCAAGTTGGCTACTGGCTGCAGTCCCTCCTCGCATCGTGTCCAGTACGGAGCAATGACGGATTACCAATAGTTCTTCAGAGAGGCCAGCCAAGTGTCGCAGAATCCTTCTCTCAGCGACGAGCGAGGCAGCGTGTATGATTTGTAGGGATTCATGCACTTATCCTTCGATGTTTGCGTCCAAGTCAACGTCTGGACAGTCGCCATCCACAGGTAGACTACTTGGGACCGGTGCAGCTCTCTAGGGTGGTGTCGAAACAGTTCGAAAACCGGCTAATGGAGTTTTCGTCCTCACATTAGAACCAATTTGTCTGTGCGGCGGCATCTGCCAAATGACTCCGCGATCCTCGCAGCCGATCACGGAGCGTGAGAAGGGTACTCCAGGCGTGGTAATTTCAGGAATAAGAACGTTGAAGAGCGTAGAACTCAAACAGCGATATAAACAGCCCCGTGGGTCCTGCCATAAGGGTTCATTGCCGATTCAGGGCTTTGTGTTTCAGCAGTACCGGTGTTCTGCCGTATCAGCTGTTCTGGTCTTCTCCGTCCGTGTAGCGCTGCTTTCTGAGGGTATCTAGTGAGCTTCACAGGCAATTCTCTTAGTCAGCACAGTCAATTAACACGTTGCGCTCAGCTATGTATTTACGGCGACTATTCTTAAGTAGGTCTGTCGTTGTTCCGTACGATACTGCCAAGTCTGCTGCCCATTGTTCGACAAGGTACCGTTTTCGGATGCACTGACTTTCCGTGCTGAATCGAGGACCTTGTCCATTGTTGGCAAAGGTTGCTCATAACCCTGCGATGGGTGCGCCGGGATCTGTAGGGAGTTTGTCGCATGAGGCCCAACGTACGTGCCGGATGTTCCCAAGCCGGACCGCTAGCGGCGGATGACAGTACTTCTTGATGACCCGAGCTGGAGTCGACATACCGGATCTTCCTGGACCCCATGGCATGATCAGATTTGAAGATGCAAATACTAGTTCTAAAGTCTTCAGAAGAACGTATGCTGTCGTTGGGGGGACGTCCTCCGTCACATCTGCGTATGCGCGCTAGGCAAGTTCTGCAGTATGAGACTTAGTAGTAATGCGAGCCACAAATTCAGGTGTAGTTTACAGTCTTTGGAAAGAAATGCCAAACATCGCTAGTTCAAGTTCTGTCGCTGAGAGTTGTGCTCTCAAAGGCATGGGTATGGGATGGTGTGGGAGAAGCACTATACTTTATCTCTGCGTGCCGAGGTTCATCGCGGTAGAGGATATCGCCCATATCGCTCGTTCCGGATCTGGACGAAGTAGGTTAAGGTCAAAAAGATGATGCTCATTTGAGAGACAACCTGGCAGGCATTGATAGGTGTACTCCGTGTCTCTACCGGAGCCGTCAAATGTCATGTATACATACCGCTGCGTCCCATTTCTACCCGGCCACTCAACATGAGGTGTCTTGAAAATTGTACAATAGCCCCTTTCAGGGCAGCAGTTCGAAGCGGTTTCCGACTATCGATGGATGTAATCAAGTCGCGGAAATATTTGCTGTACAAACAAGCCCCACTCCGAGCATAAGACAATGTTCCAAACTCTTTCTCATGGGTGGGGGCCAGCTCTTAAGACCTTACGTATCTGGAGATCTAGTCCTTTCCATTGCCGACTCCTAACCTGCTACTAAGTGCCACAACGAACTTCTGAGCCCTTTGGCAGAACCCTATACACTACTAGGATGTGAACGTCCGAATGTATAGAGCATTTGACTTGCGTCGTACCGCTCTAGCTAACTGGTATCCATCAAACCGCTATGACTATGCCGAGCAGTTCTATGCCGCGTCTGAGTACGGTCTATGCGAATGGAATCAGAACGTCAAAGGCCCTCTTCCTAATTTTTCACTTCTTCCGTCAAGAGATTTTGGCAAAGATCTCTTCGCAATAGGCAATGTCACGAGTCATGCAGCAAGCTATCAGACCAGCTTGCTCAATGAATTGTGTGGATGCGCTACGGTGCCTGACTCTTGCCTCCCTCAAGTACGCTTGGGATCCAGATAGCGACACGTTCCAAACCACTAGTGGCAGGTATGACTATTTGCACGTCCAAAGTGACCATAGAAGTACAACTTAGGCCGCGGCAGCGCTAACTTCATTTTGAAACTTTCTCTGCACAAACCGAAACGTCCATGCCCACAACCATCCATATGGCTTGACTGCTCACAAGGAGAGTGCTTGAACACTTGCAAACTATTAGTCCTGTCGCATGTCATCGATCAGTGTTGTATTTTGCATCGTCGGTCGGTCACGGCGACTTTCGTAGGTAGAATACACCCATGCTTCGACAAAATCACATGTTAGACGGAGTATTAAGTTGTTTCAATATCTCGTCTGAATGGGCACGAGAATGTGAAGACTATCAAGTCCCTCTTCCGCAACTGTACTTAAGAACCAGAAAAGGGGCTGGCCATACCCTTTCAGTAGCCGTGTATTCTACTCCTAGTCCGCGACTTCAGATCCATGGCCCGAGAAATTCCCAACCACGCGGAAGTTTGGTTTTTCCGATGACTTCGAAGGCGCTCAGCACGACCGCGGCGGCGACAACAAGTCGTCATTCACCGGTTTGTGGCTTTCTGCCCAGTAAACGCTGGCACTTTCGACGATACTGTCGTTGTACATACAGAATGCTGTTTTGGTGCAACCTGTCTGGGACTGGATTGTACGGGCATCTGTCGCCGAACGATCATTGCTCAAGTCTGAGTGAACCGCCGGGCACTGCATCTCAGAAACACAGCAGCAGAAGGTATGCGACGTCAATCTAGGAAGTAGACGCAGATGCACCTCCTCTTCAAACAGTAGCGGGCGGAACGTATTTTGCAAATAGCTGCCCGTATTTCCCGATGCTGAGAAAAAGGGGTACTTGTTTCAGCCGTTCTTCGTCTTTACGGACCATCAGCGGAATAATATTCTCAGCCTTCTGATATCACCTTTCCAATCTTCATCAGCACGGGATGCATAGGGACTATCGAACTGTGCGTTCTTTTTGTGCTGTTTGGCTGGGCGATATTAGCCAATATCGCGAAGTGCAGTCAGTCTTGGTTTCAATGCATGCAGATAGCGGTGAAGTGAGACAGCCGTCGTACAGCAAAGTAGCGTGGCAGTCCTAAGACCATATTCATGCTTCTGGATAGTCTGGATTCCAGAGAGTAGACGGTCAGCGAAGCTCTCGAGGTCCGCTGATGTATGGTGCAGCTACAGTTTGAGTAAACCATACGGCCATTGTCGAGATGTCAATGGTTCGAGAGCGTAGACTAATGATCCGTTTTCATCACGAATGCTACTGAGAGGGCGCGGTTCAAGTTGGGCAACGGACTAGCGTCAGGACTTGCCTCCGTCATCGTGCCGGAACAGATTAAAGCGACGCCTGAATTCTGCAGGCATTTCCTCTTCTATTGACACCCGGTTCGCCATGGGGTGCAGTGATGATTGATTAGGGGTCGCTTGTATTCAGACTGGCGAGCAATGGGCAGAATTGACCCGTCACAGTCAGTCTTTCAGTGCCAATGCGGCTGCTACAATTCTTGCGATAGAGTGCATCGCAAGTGAATCGAGCTTCGCAACTCTCAACTCTAGCTGCAAGCACCAAACCGCCACTCACATCTAGCTCTGCTGGGACCTACTCGACTCGGAAGCTTTTGTATGTAGCATGTCTCGAAACCTACACTTGAGGGTCCCGTTGTAATTTGCTCTAGTAAGCCTCACACCCGCGGACCTTTTCCGGATTAATGTGTCGATCGCCCGCGACGGTATCTTCTCTAACATTTCTGGGACTGCATCAAAGGGTAGGGCATGCAGCTCGATGAAGGCTTCCACAGCAGCGCGCAATGACAGAGCCAAATACCGCCGGCTATAGGTGAGGTTCACGGGGTGCGGTAGTCGGGTGAGCCTTCCACCGACACTACTCCTTACGAAAGGCCATGGAATTCTGACTTCCACGGGATTTCAAATCGTCGGGCTCTGTCAAATACAGCGGACTGTGGCATGCGGGTCGACCTCGGAAGGAGCTTTTCCTGAACTGCTGCGTCCGGGGAATGTATGCAGCTCCTCTTCGCAGTTCCTTTCCTCATGAGATACCCAGTTCGCACTGCGAACTATTGGGGGTACGGCTGCTCCTCATCCTAGCTTATGTTAGTCAATGGCGCATGATAACCTGTGGTGTGCCTCGCACAGACAGGGTGATCCCAGAACATCCATACTCCTAATTGCTTCCCTGGCGATTGTGCTGCACTAGACTTAAGACTGCGACTGGCTTCATACGCGTTCTGTGGCCCCTAGGAAGTGAGAACTACGGTTGCTGATGATGAGCTGGAACCCTTCCCTCAGAATCTCGCCGTCGATGTATGGTACGACGGAAAGTGTACACCTATACGCTTGAGTATCCGACAGTTTGCTAACAATAGTGACATGCAAAGAGGGACAATTTTGTAGCCTGTGCAACAACAGACAGGTATTAAGTGTGCGAGTGGATGGCATCAGTCTAGCACGTACTGGGTCCATGCCGTTCAACCGTATCGAGAGGTTCGAACGTAGTATTGGTATGCCTCAAATTACGTGTGCGTGCCAACACCTGCTGTGTATCGTATCGTAACCTAGTAATAATGAGGGCGCAAACTCATACGTCTGGCACTGTCTGGTTTCTGACGAGTTGGTGCCACTTGCTGTCGTTGAATATTACACATCTGAATATATTACACCATCCCATGGTGAATAGTAAATCCAATGTTCTCACCAAGTCAATACAACATCTTAGAAAGCCGGTTGTATAGTAGGAGCATATGCCCCTGCCATGGCCGAGACCCGGGTTCAATTCCTGCCCGGTGTATTTTACTACTTTTCTGTGACCTACCCCGACAAATCCCGAACTAAAGGACGAATTTGCTGAAACTCTGAATTTCCGTGTCACAATCGGCTTTTGATTCTGCCATGTAGTTCTACCCCCAGTACAGTCTGTGGCAGGATGCCATTGTGCGCTTCGTTTAGATACGAGTCATTCTGTGCGCTTCAGGGAAGTGCATGGGCACGCACTTACAGTCCTTGCAGCCACTGTTAAGTGGGCAATTGAAGAAACAACAATGTACTGAACCATGCCTCACGCACCAGTAAAGTATGTAATGCTCATGGGAGGAACATGATAGTCATTCGTAGAACTTTTACGCATTACGAAAAATTATGTATCAATACCGTCAACTATTGTTGGAACTTTTCATCAGAACTTCCCTGGCCTAGTAATTCGTTTGACATTTTGTCAGCAGTGCGTGAACTGTAAATCTTAGGAGTATTTTCAGGACGGAGTGTGCCGCGATTGGAGATGAATGGCCTGATATAAGGCCATCTGTCGTGTAGATGCTAAGTCCTCATATCTGATTTGATGATTTCTTTGTAGTCTTTGTTGATTGTATAATAATTGGTCCCAGTTTCAATACTACACAGGTAGGGTAGATGGGATTGTATAACGAAGAACGGCAGCCAGAGTACAGTATTCAATGAAGATGTCGTGGACAGCGATCGCTCAACTGTAGCGCATTTGCCCTGTCGACACGGCGCTACCGTACTGTGCTACAAAGAGCACACCATGCT
>JAUKWC010015547.1:0-37394 GCA_032356245.1 Endocladia muricata | reverse complement strand
CAAGCACCCCTCTATAGTTTTCTGCACGTATCTACGCTTATGGCGGACAGTGTGTATAGTTTTGTGGATGTTTATTTAGTGGCATACTACAGCTAGCTTTAAAACGTGTTATTATTCGCTTCGTCGTGTGCTAGCGTCTGTTTTAAATCGATTTATGCCTCCGACGCCTTCAAGTCTGATTTCTTCCGAGGTCCCAATCATGACTGGAATGAGTAGATTAAACATTCGATTGTTTATTAGATTGCAGCGTTGTAGTAGCTCTACTGTCAGCCATATGCCCGTTTTGAGCTCAGTTAGAAGTGTTCTTAAGCGTACGTCTATCTACCGCGAGCTAGTGTAGAGGTCTCGAGGCTCCAGCGAGAGCTTTTCGTTAACGAGCCCGTTTGTCGCCGAGCGCTTCTGTGCCATGAATAAGTTCTTAAAGGAGATCACAAGCTGCGAAGCAGATGCCTCTGTGGAGTTTTGCATAGAAGACACTTATGTAGGAGTCAGTATACAGTGACATTTTCGAAAGGGATCTCCACTCACGACACAACGAAATCAAGCAATTTACTTCGTAACCTTATTAAAAGGGATATTTTCTAGCGACACAGCGAGCATGAACAATATCCCGGATGGTAGAAAAACTGTTTATGGCCCTTAAGTGGTTGTCATGTTCGCCAGACAACCGCACCGTGCAACCGGCTTGGTCAACTTTCGGATTTTGCATACGCTTGTTACTGAAAAGGCTGTGCAACCCGTCCATGCTCTTCACTCCCATGCAAATACTGCATCGAAGTAGTGCTGCTGTCATGTTCATGCAGTCGCGTCAGTACGAAAAAAAAAGTCGCTTGGTAAGATTCGTTGACGTCTATGTACCGTCGCTGATCTGACCACAGGTCGTCCAGCGCCGCTGCGGTTTAATCGCGCCTCGAAGAGAATCTGATCTATCAGCGTTTCGTCGTCGTGCCTCAAAATTACTCTAACCCGTACAGACGTTTGTGACCATTTCAAATACGAGTACTACGGTATGACCGCAATTTGATTCCTTCCTGGTGTTGTAATAGCCATCAGCAAAGGCATGGTGCACTTTTTTCGGCGCAGCCAATAGCCTGCGAGTGTTCAAAACAGTAGGCCTCTTTTTCCACCGTGAGCGCTTCCACGTGCTCGAGACGTGCAATAGATTTCGCATAAGCGAAATTATTCACGAGAGCATTCGTCTTCTTCTACTTCGTCCATTCCAGAAGAAAGCTCCGCTGCTGGAAACTGTAGTAACTGTCTGTTTCCAGGATTCTCCCAGTACCCGTTCTCCTCGCAGCCATTTTTTCCCGTCGTGAATATGACGGACAAGTTTCAGCAATGGCTGTACTCATCTTCCGATACGTATTCCTTTTCCGAACACGAGCATCAGCGGCACTCTCGAACATAGCGATTGGCGAAGCACGTCCCTAATTTTCTGGAAGGAGCAACTACTACAGAGCCTTCCGTGCACAACGAGGACAACAACCCTTCTAATCACGCTCTGTCGCCTGCGCTTCCCTTGTCCCCTTCTCCGTATCACGCGAAAGCCGAGACGACCATTAGTAAGACAGATTATTACGTCGATTCTATAGCAGTTTCGTTCGCCGAAGTAGAGAGGACTGCCGGACTGAGGACAATTGAGGAAATCGCTTCTGTCCCGCGGATTTCCGACTTTTCTCTCGGGCGGATTTGAGACCAGCTTCGGTCTTGAATAAATGTCGCGCCTTCACAATCACCGTTGTCAGGAATGAGTTTCACCGTCAAGACTTCTCCGCCACTCGTGTTTTGAACCACAATGGTACACCCTTCGCAGCTGCGTCCTTCCGGGATCTTTTCCCAATACTGCAAAAGCAACAAACGGAAGCTCACAAATAGTCTTGCTACCAATGCTCGTGTGGTGACCCCGTTGCAGAGGGGAAAGATTCTCTTCGCGCGTCTCGTACAAAGTGACGTCGATGGCCAGGTTTGACGAGGCCTCAAGGAAGAAGTCACGGATGGCGAGCTGGAGGGTGTCATCTGCGACATCGAGAGGTCGGAAAAAAACTCGTTCGCAGGTTGCGTGCGCATGTATACTCACAAATCCGCCACTATACTTGAAAAGAGCGCTCTCTTTACCTACCTCGTGCAATTCGTTCTCCTCAGAAATACCAACATTTCCTGCCAGCGCTACATAATCTTCCCGTAAACCGTCGTTGCGTATGTTTGGGTCTGTCCCTTACCCACGATGGACGGCAGAGGCTTTTGATGTCTCTTCCCTTTCTCCGACTACTCGCGCACGATAGGCCGAAATATCCAAACATAACTTCTTCCTGCACTGTCTGCTGTCCCCGTCGTATGAAATAGGCTTCGTAGGGCTCACGCGCTAAGATGCCTCTCAATGTCTTCGAAAATATAACTCGGTCCTCACCAGCTACTTTTGCGACATACACTAAGCCCAGGACATCACCACCACTCCCGCAGGCTCGAAAGCGTGCTAGTCTGGCCATCGTTGGGAAGTATGTGTAAATGTCCTTACTTTGTTCGCGTCGTTCCTGCAGGCCACCCAGCAGTCCACAGACCATCTTCGCAGAAAACTCCTCCGTATCAAGGAGGAGGTATCCATACTTTCCCAGATGTACTTCATGTGGGAAAGGAAGGGCATGCCGGACTAGATAGTCTCCGCTCTGAGAAGGCCACACAAGTTCGCGGTCATTGCGATGGTCCCTGTTATTGGTACAAATGGTAAAAACAGCTAAGGAGCTGGAGGGTGTGGACGACTGGAACGCGACTTGATTTGCAGGATCGGACGGGAGCGGGAGCTGTAGCGCGGACTAACTCAGTTATACAGAAACTGGTTTCGACTTCGACAACCTCGACGATTTGATTGCCGTCCCGACGAGTAGTGGAGAAGCTTGGGTAGCTATGTTAAGAAGTGACTGTACAACGTTCGGTAAAGCAACCTTTAACTGTACATGCCAGCGCGAGAACCAGTTCCCACAAGCAGACGACCTTATCGCGCCTTGGAAACACTTGAGCTCCGACGTGAAAAGTGTTGCCCAGACGAGGGGACGAGTGTAGGGGCGCTGTGGCACAGAAACGACGTTTGAGAAGTAAATAAGGTCTAGGATGGGCGGAAGCGTCACTAATGGGACGGGCTGGGATCTCCTCATCTGAAAATGTATGAGCAGATGGGTGCCCAAAATATGATCTGAAAAAACAAGATTCATCTGCCCATGTATTCGCGCTCGAGCGGATACCAGCTCCTGTCAATAGTGACCACCCACTACCCATAAAATTCATGTACTTTTCAACCGCACGATATTCACTTGTACAACGTCTCTTTGACGTCGACTCTGGTTTCCGATCGTTTGCAAGTTTCGTATGATACATGTGAGACCTGTCTACGACAACAAGTTTGCCCCTCTCGCCGTGCAGTGGTAAATTAATGCATCACTGTAGCAGAGGTGAAGAGGACTGTTGAAAATTATTTTTTTCGCTGGTCGTTGTAAGGATGGGTAGCCATAGAGAGTAGGGCGAAAGTTGCGCGATATTGGACAGTATGGACTGGACTGCAGGACCCAGCCTGAACTAACAAGTGGCAATGATTCGTCGCAAACAACCCAATGCCAAATCGATTAAGTCGTCCACGGATTGGTAATCAGTGAAGACATATGAATCGAAGTAAGTTTTGCTCGGCGAGCGGAGTTTCAAAGACGACAAGACTTCGTTTCAGCCGGTGAAAAGCTCGACTGCCTTATTCTCGGAGCGCACTGAAATGATGCCGTCTATCCCCACGCCTCCAGCTCGCCAAGTCCTTCGCAAATTACAAGATAGTCTTCGTTTGCGTCCGCTATGGTCATAATCCTGTGCAACAAGTCACCGCATAAACTTCCGCATCGTTTCCTACCACAAAGCCTCGGAACGATTCTGAGTATACTAATGTAGCTGAGCAGCCCCAGACATACGCGTCAGTTCTCTGGAGCGACACATGGCGCATAAAGCTCGTTCCAGTCTTCGATGCAGTGGTGTGCAATTTTTCGGAGAGAAATTTAGTGTATGGAAGGTCCAAAGTAAGTATATTCGCATAAAGCAGACAGTAGGGTATCGTGCCCGATTGAAATACGCTACTTGAGATGCATAACTGCGGTGTAGTGAACAATGACCAGTACACAATGGATGTTTTACCGGAAACTGATCTGTGAATAGCGCAAGCGTACATTCACCGGACGCAGCGGGTTAAAGTATGGTTCATTTAGAGATCGACGGCTTTGCAAAGAAACCCCGTAGTACGCAAATTCCACGCCTTAGAGTGCCATGAGAGCTAGCATTTCACGTCATTCCAATATGAACATTTTGTGTGGAAGATTTACTAGGTTACCGAATCCAATGGAAGTGCATACCTACAATCTGAAGTACATACGTGTTGGAGACGAAAGTGATATCCCGAGGATCAAATTCGTCCGCACTCCTACTCCCGTCTACGTGCGATTCTAAGAATCATACTGCGGCCGGGTCGTCGGCACTCTCCGACTCTTCACATGTTCTGGTTTTGTTAATTCAGTAACTGGGGCCATGAAACTGTCAGGGAGGTTGGGAAGCCCTTTGAAAGCGTAGTCCACCTGGTCGGGCACGCCCCTCCCTTCCGGCGTGAGGTACGTATGGTCTAGTATGGTATCTACTCGCTCACAGTTTCCTACTACTCAGCCCCGACTTCCTTGAGATACCGGCGCCCAAAGCAAACAAAGTTGGGCGGTACAACGCTGTTCTTCATCTCAAACATGGCCACTGCTGCCTCTTGCTCGCTTTCCCACTCGTGTGCAAGTAAGTGCAAGTAGTCACACCGCCAAATATGGAATATCATCACCTCGCTCACGACTGTAAACAAGCATATCGTCTCCGCTCCCACCTTCGCGTCGAAGTGATTGTGCGACGCTTGGATGAGGCAGCCTCGGCCACTCTCCGGAAAGCGATCTGAGTTCTTTGGCGAGAATCCCTCCCCGGGAGATATCTTTCTCAGATCAGCGTACGCCAGAAACTGATTGACGGCCCCATCCAGCCACACATATCCTTGCGAGCATTATACCTATTCCCCTTTGCATTCACATGATTCGATCACCATTATCTGTCTACTACAGTAGCGGGCGGTTCTCAGCGCTGATACTCTGCCTCTCCCTTGTTCTTCTCTTCGATGAAGATCAAACTCCAAGAGGTGTCATTCGGCCCCGTTCCCCAGGCATCCTCCACTTTGAACATGCTCGCGATATACAGAAACAGCCTTTTGCCCTGAGGAGCGCTCGACTTGGGCCTGAACGTGAGAAGCTCAAGACTGTCGCGTGGTGTGCCGCTGCAATCCGCAATATTCGCAAGGAAAGTACGGCCGAGGTGCTGAAGCTCACTTTTCTGCGTCTGAAAGCAGGCATCCCAACTGCTACAGTCCCCACTGCCATCTGCTAGAATCCTCCACACGAGCGTGTCAGGCCGACTGGGCTTGCGGAAATCCTGAGCCAGATCGTCACCGCCAAGCTCGCTACAGCAGACGTGGCTATTCAAGAAGCACTGAAGCCAATGCAAGGCTACGACGTTTTTGACGGTGCGGTAGACGTGCGCTTAGCTCTCAATGCGTATATGGGCTGAAAGCAGCACTAGCATGTGATACTAGTCGTCCTCGACCACCAGCAGCAATGCCTCCTTCCTCTCACCTAGCACGCCTCCGTACTCAATTTAGTGCCATAATCCCAGGCTTGGACCGAACAACGGGATGTCGCCAGTATTGTTGGCCGTCAGCCTGTTTGGAACCATATAGTCGAGCATCTGCGGGGCTTGTTCATGTTGTCCCATGTTGTTCTAGGGTATCTTCGTCTTCCCACTGTTCGCATTCTGCTTCTAGTCTGCCCTCAACTTTTTGATAACCTTTCATGTACGCTACCCTAGCGCCCTTCTGACTCGTTCGGGCTACCCCGACTGTACAAGCTCCCACAATTGAGATGATGATCATGAGAGTGGTCCTGACGCTCTCTCCCTAAGAAGTGCTTTTGTCGCAGCTAAAGCTGGTGAGGTCCTCCGCTCAGCGACTCCATGGCCTCGTGAGTCCATGTGGTAAGCAGGAGTCAGGGGCAAGGACCTGCGTCTAGCATTTGCAGCATCCGTGGTCGTAACTCGAGGCGAGGCGGTGTTTCTCGTGGGATCTGGAACAGAGTCCTAATTTACCTCGTTCGTAACATTTATAGCGCCAGACTTGCCGCTCTAGCTCTGATCGTCTTGAAAGCAGTCATGCATTCTTCTGAAGAGGCGCATGTGGTTGAGATAGAGCTCGTCAACTGAAATCGTCACAAGCTTGGATTGCGGAATCTGGGTTCTCGGAAAGTCATCGCGACCGAGGCTTCAAGGCGTACCGTACTTCTCCAATAAGGGTTGGGTCGGTTGGGAAAGCTTCTGCTCGCACTCGCAAGAAGATTCAGTGTGAAACGTTCCTTCTCGTTCCAGGTTGTTAATGAGCCCGAACGCGGAAGACATCAGGAGAATAACAAGTCGACAGCTCTCTGATCCACGGAGTAAGTTGTTAGGATTCTTCACGCCGAGTTTCGTCGTGGTTCAGCTGTCGGAGGTCCTGTCCGTTATTAGTTTTACCACGCATGAGTATCGCAGGATTGTCCTGGCTACGCTCAGGTAGCGGCAGGATGCATGGAGGCCCGTTGTTAGGAGCAGAACAGCCCTTGTCTTTGCTTCTGCAACTCAGTTGTCATCTAATACCAATGGATCCATGTTGTTTTCGACGAGAAGAGCATGCACGAAGTGGATGATACAAAGACCTTGTAAACGAAGGTTTCGTGGATGAGCGCCGGTGCCGTGAAGTTGCTCGCCTGCGACGCGTGGGACCCGATTTTAGTATTCATCATGTCTAGTGCATCCCTATGGCGGATGAGGCGCACGAGAAGGCGCTCGCGAGCCAACGCCACATAAATATTTTTTTGTTTCAGCCTAAACACGGCGTTGCGGCGAGTGGGGCCGGCCCCCATAGCACATTCACCGGCCTTGCACAACACTGTGGAGGGCGTCATGGTTTTCTCCGAGATGTGCGGTGGCGAGAGACCATCAGAGCATCGGATGGTGACCGAAATGAAGCAAACTTCGTACTTTCAGACGCGCCAAACGTCGTCGGCTTGGAGAACGCTGTTAGGCGCTTGCTGTTTTGGCAGAGGATACCATGGCTCTACGATCTGCCAAATATACACGCAGGCCTTTGTGGACTCGGTTGCGGCCATCTCAAAAGTCTGACAGCATACCCGCCGCACTTCCAAAGTCAATGCGATAACATGTGCGTCGTCACCACTAAACGCCTCTGGCGGCGGGAGACGGTGGAACGAATGGCGCGCCTCGGCTGACACGTCTCGACGCAGGCGTTCGCAGCGCGAAGACTCCGATTGATGGAGATGTACGCCCGCTTCGGTCTGGACATCGTCTCGCACCGCCGCCAGCTACGGTTCTGGCCTTATTGTACCCGTAGAACGAGCTCTACGGCCGACGTAAGTAAGTCACTAGTGGAGGTTGTGATGAGAGGGATGGCGACCAGTTGTGGAGTACGCCAGTTCTGGGAAACGAGAACAGATTGGGGTGTTGGAGGAGAGAGTCCATAGTGGGGAGGCCGGGAAGATGAATAAGAATATTGATGTGCGTGGCGTGCACAAATGAGAGTAGAGAACGGAGGCAATTACAGACGAAATTCGTACTACAAAACTGGCAGGGACCGAAACATCACAGGAATTTGAACGGGCATCGTTCATGGGAGATAGTGTGGCGCGCAGTAACTCGCAATGCTGCGCAGGCTGCAAGAGCAAAGTTTGACAACGGAGAGAGGGACGAGCTTCAGGGTAGGGCTGCGTGTCAGTAACAGCAAGGGCTGCGATCTGGTGGAGTGAAGACACATGAGGAGATGAAAGTCAGAAATCTAATCTTTCAAAAACAATGTCCGTTTGCTTATGTATTCTTATATGAAGAGAGCGTTAACCTTGTCGCTAATGACGCCTCTTGCGTCAAAATCCGTTCCGCTTTCCCGCTCTCTCTCTTCTGGTACAGTGGACCCAGGACCGGGCATTTTCGGGGGTGGCCATTCTTCCGTCCGAATCCAAGTCTTTTGCGCTGCGAGGACATCGTCTTGTATACTGCTAGTGACTGATTCCCTCAATCGCAGATCTTGTGTCGAGTTGCTCTGCTGCATGCTCCGTAGAGAATTCCCACCACGTAATTGGCAGCTAATATTATCCCCGTCGTTCGTGTGCGGCTCCATACCCTCCAAAATCGCATGTGTGGCAGAGATCGTAACGATGTTCAGTGAACGCGGAGCTCTCTACGACAATTCGCCTTCCTCACCATAACGCTCCACGGCTGCGTCGCGAGCACCAGAAGAGCCCTTGTCTCACTCGCCGGCATCCCCATGCAAGCACCCGGCGTCCATCAAGAAGCCGGGCGAACAAATAATTCTGATACAATGTGGACCTTACACATCCGGCCTTCATGGCATTCTGGCCGCCTCTCCGTGAGAATGCTAACCGGGTTCAATATTTCCTCGTTTACCGCCAACCCACCATCTCCACAGATCTACATCTTATCTCGCGTTTGCCGACGAAATTCGGCATCGAGCACGATCCTATAGAAGGGAACATCGTTTCTCGTTTGGCGAAAACTGGATCTACAAACGCCCCAAGCCCCACACTTTCCTGGTATACCATAAATAAACGCGCTGCCACACAGTCTACAATCAGTTCCATCGCCCTCAATGGCAATGGGTCTTGCCTATCAAAAGGAGCTTGGTGTTTTGCCAGCCAAATGTCCGTAGATGTCGGCAAATTTCACAGCGAAAGCATCAGATCCCTTTTCCAGCTCGCGGTAAGTAAGGCTATGAAGCCCGGTAGGCATCGATACTACGAACACTTTATGGACGCATCGTAATGTTCGTTCCTCCTGCTCGCAAAGAAGTTTCGCTTCTCGCAGTCCATGTACTTTCTGGGAAGCTCCGGAAACCTCAAAAAGTCGCGGATGTCGCACGCAAATGTCATGATGCTTTCGCAAAATGCGTTAACCAAGCTTGGTAGAACCTGACTGACGCAGTCCTCATCCTTCCAGCACCCCAAGAGACAATGTTGTCGTCGAAGCGATACGCTTACTTTTGCGGTCATGGAAGCACCACTGAGCAGGTCCCTCATGATATTTCGTTGTCTCGGATACTGCAACACCAGCCTGCTCATGTAGCTACTGCTCTTCCGGTTATGTCGAAGCAATGATTAGAGATTCCTTTCAGCAAATCTTCTCACCTCCTCGATAGGATCCGACCGCTCTATCTGGTCCACGTTGTCTGTTCATGCTGCGTGGAATGAATGGACCTACCCGTTGCTTTGATAGTATACCCCGGCGAAGGATGCCACGGGTAGTAAAATGCTCCGCCCGATGTGAGCAGCCCATTCCACTACAAATGCGTGGCCGCGTGCCTTTAAATATGGGATTTGCATCTAAGAATCTGCAGCTCAGACAGGGGCTACCAGTTGGTTCCGCTTACTAACGAAGAGGTCCTTCCGCCGCTTCCCCTTAAACGCCCTAGGCCCGTCACTCCCATTGTCGCACAGTTTTCCTTTGCCACGCTTCAGCCCCAACAGCTATATGCCGGAATGGAGACGAATACAGATGTCGATTGCGTGGTTGGTTTTCGGGAGCGGTGCGTTGGGCTATGGGAATAGAGCGACTTATGTCGTTTTGCGTGAAAACAACATCGACAGAATCGTGCGTATTCCCGTTGATTCTGATGTTAACGGCGGGTCCTTCACAAGCAACTGATCCTTATCATCCAGGTACTGACCTGAGGTGTCAGCACGGTGACCAATGAGATCCTGACGGGTCCAGCTTTGGGCATGGCCGTCAAACCTCATCACGCGAAGTAGCTCCGCTGGAACGTCAGTCGAAGGATTCTCGTCGAGGGGCGACACCTCCGACACCTTCCTCGCCAATAGCGCCGAGAGTGTGCGGATGACTAGTCTCGGTGCTCCACGAAGGGGAGGTTCTGATCGCGGCACAAATGACTGCAGAGTGGACCGTGAGGGTTCTTAAGCTTGCCCCGGACGGCCCGATACCACAAATTCCTTCCCTTCGCTATCCCCGCTCTGCAGTTTGATACTCGTCTTCTCGTTCAGCCGCGAACACAGAAACCGACGAGGCTACGCGAAGGGTCCCCCACTCGGCGTGGAGCTCGACCACGTCCCTTGCCGAAGACGACATGATTTCGTGGTTCGTCAAACAGCATCTAACTCCCCGAAGTCCACCTTAATAGCCTGTGTACAAGTTCCATCATATTAGATAGCTTCACGCCCAATTCACAACACCTCCACGGTATCGCCACGCAAGTCGGCAGAGAACCCTTGAAAGTGTTCAGCGCGCCACTTGACCACGTCCAGATATGGCAACTCGCTGCAGTGGTTGACCTCGAACGACGTTTTCATTGTAACAACAACCCAGAACGGGGCCAAGATCAATGTCGAGTCCGCCTACATAGCTGTGTCATTCTTAACAGTTCGATTCCATCGTACTGCCCTACTTTTAGTCTCCTCCAGACTTGCAACCCCCTCTCCTCGCCGCATCATGCATTAAATGAATGTTTGGAGGACCGTCCACTCGTCACTTCGAAGTCGCAATGTGCTGAACGAGTGGGCTGCATGGAAGGCAGAGTCCGACTAGCGGCTCGCAGTCCGAGACACTGTCTACCTCCGCCTGCATCGTCCGTGCGGAAGTTAGCAAACGGACGGTAAGCACCAGGTGATCGCAACTTCTAATTGTGTTCTTCGAAACAAACGTATGGCCGCAGCCGTTACTTCAGTAGCGTATGTTCGTCTGTGTTTCCTGAAATCGATGCGGACGTTCAACGATTGCAGTACCCTAGTGAGCCTTCCACCTATAGTGCACATTTTAAAATGGCACGTAATGCTGACATCGGCGGTATTCGAAAACGTCGGGTTCGTATAGTACGGCGGCTTTTCGCATGGACGCCAACTTTCGAAACAGAAACGTGTTGAAATGCCGCCCCTAATGAACGCATGCATCCGATACGTGTAGTCAGTTTCCTAGCAAAATATCCAACCCGTACTAAGAATTATACAGTACACTGCAGTTCCACATCTGACCTTACGTACCACAATATTAAATGATGGCCTATAGCCTGCCGCACGTAGATAAGCTTATCTTCGACCCTTCATATTCTTAATTACCTTCCGACGGATTTCACGCCGCTATACTGAAGACTGCGACGTGCAAGATGCGCCATCTCCGCATCTTGGGAACCAAGTATTATACTCGGTGTTGCTCGGCTGCGCTGGCTCCCCCAGAATCTTCCCGGGGTTATATGGAAAGAGATTATACGTAAAACTCTGCGCTGTCTTTTCGTACAGTATTGTGCACATAGTGGAACGCAAACAAGCAAGGACGTGCAATCTTCGAAGGGCCTCGCACATTGCACGGGTGCGGCTGGACGGCGCCAGCTTCGTGCATCCCGAACATCAGACGTTTACATATATCGGCAGGCTTCTACATAGTGGTGCTATCCTTCGCGTTGCGTTCGTGTAATAGAGCATGCTTTGTGCGTCGTCTGTCACTGGTTAACAATGCGCGCACGAGTTCACACATCTGGCACCGCGTGGTTTACGCGGATGTATTGCCAACTGCAGCACAAGGCTGAGCCTTACATTTGGGCCGGCATCCTTTCAAAAGAAATAGCTTTTTTCCTGCGCTATACGGCCACGTCTCCTTAGAAACACGTGAGGAGTCCGGGCCGGAACACTTTACTCCACACTTCCCGTAGCCGTGCTACAGTTGAACCTTGCAGAACGATAGGCACGAAATTCTTGTTCTGAACAAGTCTTACACGTATCAGACGAACCGAAAAATCAAACTGAACTTCGAGCCGACATCAGAGAGAGCTTATGAACGTGTTCTTCGTGACGTGGAAAAGTAAGCAATTTTTGAGATCGGTGGGGTGTCACTAGGGACAGGGACTGAGTCCTGCGTATATGAACCTACATGTACAGATAGAACTTGTTCTTCAGATTAAATTTCGCACATCCATTGGCTCATGTGTTTTCACATATGTACATCTCAGCCTCCGTCACTAGTGACACCCCCCTAATCTGACTTTTCATTACTTCTCAAACCTCTTTTTCGTTCAGTAGCGGCCCCGAAATCGCCAACTTTTCTGGACGACCCTTCTTGGGGTGGGGGCAAGTCTTTCCAAGCCGCTATAGTGTGGCCATTTTGCTCGAACCGGTTCTCAACCTGGCGTGTAGTGTTTAATTTTGTTAATTTGGACGCTATTTTGGAAGACCCTTCCACGTACTTAGAAGCTAAATGTGTCCCGGTAGTTTGTGAATAACTCCACGCTCTTCAAAGTCAGACGCGTGGGACGGTTTATAACCGTGTTCAGTGAACGCAGAGCTGTCGGCGACAACTCCTATCCATCCTCGTAAGACTCGTCGTTTCGGTCTTGCGCTCAGAAAGTACTTCTATTTCGCTTTTCCTCATCCCCAGGCAAGTGCCGGGCGTCATGCACAAACCCATTCACACAAAATAGTGCCGTTATGATGGAGAACTTATACCTCGCACGTTCACGGGACTCTACCTGCCCTTTCATAAGCCGGGCTACCCGGTGGAAACGTTCGTTGTCTAAACCCAAAATTCCACTACTGTAGATCTTCGTCTAACCCCGCGTGCGCTCACGCAAGTGCACAGGCAGAAGCGTTACATAGAAGGGGACGATTGTCCCTCGTTTTGCGAAGACTAGTTCTTGAAACAGACCGAGTCCCAAATCTTCGTACTTCACAGTGGACGGACTCACCACTACACACCCTACCATCGCTCCTACCGCCGTTCATGCTCGCGGATCGTGCGTGTACAACAAAGCGTGGCACTTCGCCAGCCAGTTGGCCGCAAACGCCCATGAAGAGTGCAGGGATAGCATGAGACACAAGGAGGAGCTCGCAAATAAATCGGACTATTTACTCAGGCAGACATCCATACTCGGGACACCCAGCATAAGCATACCCAGGGTTGCTCCCCCTTGTGGTAGACGCATTCCGTTTTACGGCTACCTGGTACCTTTCAGTAGTCTCGTCAACCCACCGGGATCCATTAATGTTGCACGCGGTGCTCACTCCGCTCGCCAAAACGCCTTAACCAAGCTCTCTAGAGCTCGATTGACGCAATCACCATCTTTGTCGGACCGCGCGACGCGTCAATGTCTCGGAAATCATACGCATGCTTTTACAGTCACAGTCGTCCCACTAAACAGGTGCACCGCAGGGTCCCCGGGTATTAAATACTGCGACATCAACTCGCTCATATGCTCGAGCCTCGTCAACTCAACTCAAAGTATCTTTATGTAAATCCCTTTGTTGCCTCTTCTCAAGTTCATTCTGAGCTCCAAGTGCTTCGTTCCATTCGCATAGTTCGTCCGTGCTGCGTGCGAAGGCTGCACATACCCGTTTCTCTGGTAACATACCTGCGCGGCCTGCACTTGAAGCAGCACGTGCCTCCGCCGGGAGTAAACAGCCCATCGTGTGAGTGAGGGGTGGTCCTATGTGTTCATTCCCGCGTTTCGCGTGTAGTGACCTCGAGATCACACGTTGACCATGAGCTAGTCGTCCATGTTAAACACAAAGCTCTTCTACCGCCACCCCCTCGACGCACTGGGCCCGTCATTCACCTCGTGGCGCACCTATTCACTGTAACATTTGCGGCGCAAAATCCACGTGCCCAATTGCAGAACAGGACAGAATACGAATCGATGGCCGGCTTTAGCATGCAGCGCGTTGAGTATCGGGATTGAGGCGTCTATTTCCATGTGCGTAAAGAGATCATTGGCAGAGTGGTCTGCACCCAGTTCTTTTCTGGTGGCGCACGGAGAGTCCATCAGCAGCAGTCGAATCTTACGCTCGCGGTACTCCCCCGAGTCGTCAGCGTGATGATTGAGGAGGTCGTGGAAATTGCAGCTGTGGACACGGCAGTCCGACTTCGTAATGTCTAGCAACTCCGGGGGAGGATCGGTCGATGGATTCTCTTCGGGGAGCGACTTTTCCGACAATGTCGATGTCGGCGGAGAAGGTATGAAGCGGTCGCCTGGTTCTAGTGCTTCACGGAGGGAGGCTTTCGGTACCGGCACCAACGCGTTGAGAGTAGACCCGAAAACTTCTCTAGGTTGCTCCGTAAGGCTATGTGCCAGAACATCCCTGGCTTCGTTATCGCTACGCTGTAGCTGCAGAACCATCTTCTCTTTATACGAGGAAGATAAATAACGGGGAAGCTGCGCGGATGGTTCCATACTGGATGTGCTGCTCGACGGTGTCACTCACCAACGACGAATCGGTCTCGTGCCTTCCGAATCTGCATCCGACAGCTCCAAGTCCACCTGCCCACCTTCTGAACAGGCGCCATCATCCTCGAGTGCTTCTCCCCGGAGACCTAAGACATCCCTTGTATCTTTGCTCAAGTCCGCAAAGACCCTTGGCGAGCGGTCATCAGGCGACTCAAAGTGGTCCAGATGCGGCCAGCTTCTGCAGTGCTTGATATCGTACAAAGTTTCGGTTGTAACGACGGCTTGCGAGGTCGATAAGAACACACTGGTAACTGTCGGCAATGACGCTCCCTTCTCCGCGGTTCGGCCCAATCGTACTATAGTGCTCATAGCATCCTCCACACTTGCCACCCCATTCGTTTGCACCGCGGTCTCCTGCGTGATGAGTGCAAAGCCATCAGCGCATGACTTCAAATCGATAAAGTGCTGAACACGCGGACGAAACATAAGGTAGGGTACGACTAACGCCTGGCAATTCAAATCTCCCGCTCCCTTCGACAGATTCGTCCACGCCTGAATTAGCAGCTGGACGGCAAACCCAAGACGGTTTCCAGTTTGGCTAATGTTCTTCAAGGCAAATACGGGCATGCTGCCACGTCGAGAGTGGCATAGGTTGATCGCACGGTAGAACATGAGAACCTCGAAGGTTCTGGGGTGGCCAACATAAACGTTTCCGGGCAGAACCTTCTTCCCAAACCTTACTGACATTAAAGTGAATGAACTTGGTGCCAACATCAAGGGATACCGCAAAGTCGTTCTATCTCAGCGCCACGTCCAGGAGCTTCCTCGTTCTCTCGTTTTTTCGAGTCAGCAACACGACCGATGGCGCTGCGCGCACTATGTGCTTCATCTGCTCGCTGCCCAGATCGTGAGAGACCGGGTCGTCGCTATCGATACAAGTGCGGAAGTCGCTGCCCGACTTGGGCTGTTTTCTCTTCGCGGCGGCAGTTTCCTTGATCGCCGTTAAGGTGCGATCGTCTGCTGCGATGACAAAGTGGAGGAAGGCCGAAATGTAGGACTTCACGACGACAAACTTCGCGTTCGCCTCGGATGAGGAGAGAACCGCAATGACGACAGGCAGGCACACGGCGGCTGTCCCAAGCCAACTGAGTTCAGTCCCCTGCATGTTTACAGTGCGGTGAGAAAGCAAAAAGCGGAATATGGCCACGAAGGATGGGAGCGCAAGGAAGAAGGAGTAGAGCTTTGGATACGGAGCAAGAAAAAGCACGTGCTTAGAAGGACAGGGAGGAGAGCCAAAGACGAGGCAAGGGAGGAAAGCAGAGGAAACCGCGTCCTTATATCAGTATCACGAGGTTGTGAAGTGTTCTGGTTTCAGAGCAGGTGTATGCCATTTGCGTTGTTGCCAAGGAGGACAACGGCCGGAAACACGACATGCTCAAACACGCTTACATCCCTTTTTCTGTAGCTGCAGCTTCGAACAGTGGCGCCCACTTCATGAAACTTGTAGAAACAAGTAGATTTCTTAGGATAGGAGGGGGGCCCTTTTTAGTGATACAGGCTAGAATCTAGGCATGGCAAAAAACATGGGCAGATGGATGTGCGAAACTGTATCTGAAGAACAATATCCATGTTCCAAGCAGTTCGAACCTGTGCAGATCTCAACCTCTGTCATTAGCGACACCACACATGTCCGCGTTTGTGTTTCTTTCTTGAATGCCCACTCGCAGGCACGCAGCCCCTGCTTGCCGTCCTACTGCTGTCGTTTAAGATATTTCAAAAATCTGGAGGCACTGCGCACGTGTGCGTATCTTCGTAAGGGCCTCACTACCGGGGGCAGCTGCTTGCTGGGACTTGTCCTGCTCATTCCTCAACAACTGCGACGTATTGTTTGAGGGTTTTCTTATCACCGAGATTTCATCTGGGCTATCCTGCCTCTGGCGCACCTCTATGTCGATGGCGCCGCCTCGCAGAAGGACGAGAAGAGCTGTTCCGATGCAACGATCTCGCAAGCACACCCACGAGCAGCAAGAGCGGGCCGACGATGCCCCGGCCGCGCCTGTGGCTGTGGCCGCACAGAACCTCGAGGCTAATTCAACTCAGTTGCACACGGCAGGCAGGTCAACAGGGATTATTCAGCTCCCGAAAATCCTGGCGACACCTGTGTCGGGTCCAGAAGGTGAATAACGCGGCGGTGCCACTGTTCTGGCAACTCGTGGTGCTGCTGTAAATCCGGCAGTTCCACCACGACGTGCTGCGAACGGGATGCGTGCTTGTCGCATGCGCAATCAATCTGCCTGCAGCTCGAGGACAGGAAGCTGCACCTTCCGGCCCAGAAGTGCGTCTATTTGGCGCGCCCGCACGCCCGGCATTGCCGCTCCTGCGCTGTCGCACATCTGCCGAGGAGCTGGTAAAAATCATCGTGCAACATTTCGTCTTTCTGATGCATTGGGGATGACGCCTTCTTGTTCTCCACCTCCCCCCATGCCGTTTCGGACAAGGGTGGAGATTTCCGCTGTACCTTGCTCACAATCGATCTCGCGTGAGCCTATGAAAGAGGTTAAAAATGATGCTTAACGAGCGAACGAACAAGGGCAGGGCGCAGGACCAAGAGATTGCTGGTCTCAAAACAACGAGAAAGAACTATAAGTAGACTATATCGCAGGCAAGTTGGGAGCTTCTTGTGCTGTAGGTGAAGATTATGGCAACGCTTTTCGAGCTCTGGCGAATACCAGTCGATTTCATGGATATCAAGCAGGAGAAAGAGAGCCTACCCGTAGCTCGCGGGATTACTGGTGTCACCGAGCAGGTCATACCGTCTGCCCGAATCGAACGTTGTAAAAGCTGCAAGCATATGAGAAAAATGGCCGCAAAATACATCTGTGTGGGCAGGATCGTCGGGAAGCAGATTTTGCAAATGTGCGCCCGCAAAACTGCAGAGCGCGACACAATAAGTTCTGCGCCAATGCGGAAGTGCGCGGGTCGCAGCGAGCCCTGCGTCAGGTGGGAGGGGGGCGCCTTTTCGCAGCCGGCTTGTATGGTATCGTGCCGATTCCACTGATGGTTTTTTCTAATCGCAAGGAGTACTAAACGCGTTTTTAATATGATGAGGCGATGGATTTGGTGGGATCGGTGAGCGCAGAGCTTAGTACCGGGAACTGGTCGTCCTTGTTCTCGGACGCCGGATCCCGCCGCGAGTGGAAGAAGGCTGCTCGCACAGACTATACTGTATGAGCACGGACCAAGGGCATGATATCTCATGTAGAGGACCCGGAAAACCAACGCTAACGGTAGGCTGTTCCAGTGCACCGGTTATATCTTTTTGATTTCGCAGAAGACCACGTTTGTGCCGGACAGCGAGGGGGCGGAGCGCTCCTCTTAGGAGCTACAAGCACGTGTGAAGCTGACGAGGTTAGAAACGGATGAAGGGACTCCACACTTCTCACAATGGTACCTCAGCAAGGTCCAGGATCTAGCAGATGATGATCGCCCTGTATTGAAAGAGGGGTCTGATCTTGACGAGGGTCACGTACTGTCCGGAAACTCTTTGGGGAGACACGTTCTTGACAATTTCCGAGGCTACCTTGCTCACAAGGATGGGACGTCTCCGTATGAGTCCGTCATGCAACTCGCCGGCCTGAACGCCTCGCTGGGAACAGTGGTATCGTGCCCGCAGCACGCCGAGTTTTGTGGCAGCCAGCGCCAACGCACTTACAGCGTGACGTTTTCCAAGTACCTGCCCTCGGCAACCGCACAGATACTATGCGGTGCTTGCAACATTTTATACCGCGTTTGTTCGCAATGGATGTTTTGGCACGGTTCTACTGCTGCGAGGACGTTTTGTGATTCGTTGAATAGGGGGCTGGAACACTTTTCTGAAGAGAATGGCGAGGATTACTTGGCAAACGCCTCTGCGATAGCCAACGCCGTGGTGAAGGTGAGGTCAAAGAACCAAATTTATGTGGCGGTACGAAAGACGTGGTTCTCCGACAACATCTCCAGCATGTTTGGCCGCGTTGTCGATTGGTATGTGGCAAGCGCAAATTCAAGGCAGCACTGTAGGAACTTTACAATGGCGCGTTCGAGCTGTGACATGTTCCTGCCACAAGTTTGCGTTCTCCCCAGCCCGCTGTTCATGGAGCAGAGGATGAGTAGCTGTCGACGCACAGAATAGAGAGAAAGGCAGAAACTGTACGTTTGTGTTGGTGGCTCAATAAACAGCTTGAGGTTTTCGTGTGTGTTTAGTTGTAGTGCAGGAAGAATGGTATGTCAGTCGGGGGGGGGGCTTCAGGTCGAACTGGCTTTCCAGCAAGGTCTCTGTACAACCCCTTTATGTAGTAGTGATCGTAGAGGCAGAGGAGCTGGGCAGTGAAAGGGTGGATCTGGAAATTTGACCACACCACGTGAGCTGTCCCAAGGATAGCGGAGGCCTTGCACAGCCCAGTCCAGGGAGATATAGGACGTTGACGCTCTCGTCTCTGCATCTGTGGGAGCGGGAGGAGACTTTCTGTTCGATCTACATTCTCATCTGCAGATGACCGCAGGCGGACGTATTGCAGAGTGTTGTCGACAGCCTTAATCGGTACGATACCATCCACGTATCGGGCTAAGGCATACTCCGGAGATTGCAGCCGCTCACGGTCATGCTTACAGAATGCAAACAGAACCTGGGTCACCCATGTAGTGTCTGTATGTTCTTCGTTGCCAGCGGCCAGGAGCACGAATCTGACTCGCTGCCGTTTCGTCCAGCCAATGCTGCTACTGGCATAAACTCGCTGAATGACATGTAACTGCGTCGTATCTAGTCGAGTGACATTCAGGTCTGGATTAATGTCGTTGACGAAAAAACGGAAGCCGCCGAAAATGCAACCACTTTTGACGCTAGTAGTGCGGAGCGTGTAACATGTGTGCCCCGAATGATGCTAGAGAAGCTAGGCGCTGAGAAGGTCCAGCAGCACAGCGGTGTCCTGGTCACGAAGCAGGACGAGGACATCGATGTAGATGTCTGGATCTTCCCCGCGTAGTGATAGGAGCATCGTGCCCGTGAGGCCGCTATCTTCTTCTTTTAGAAGCCGCATGGCGAGGGTTCTCAAGTGAGCGAATTGGCGAAGGTATGTTCTGAACCGTTCTCTGACAAGACGTGCCGCGTGCCTGTTGCATAGATTGCTGTATTGCGCTGTGACGCGACGCGATCGTGAGATAGAGCCAACCTGAGTTTGAACCGTAACAGAGTTTTCGGAGTGCTCGATTCGGCGGATGGTATTAGCCTTGGTTGTTGCCCTCCGCTTGGAGGTACGGCGGTATTAATCTTTGGGTGTAGTGTGGGCGTGCTCAAAAACACCATCATCTGCTTGTTGTAGGCCTCCAAAGTTCCGGAGGTCATCTGTAAGGTGAGTGAAGAGATGATACGAGAGGGTCATGAGCCCGGTCGGGTGGCAGTCCCCGAAGACGTGGAGCATGGTGTCTTTAAACTCATTTGGGACGGTCCCGTCGATTTTGCGCCTCAGCGAAGCTCCACTGCCCCTCTCGTGGCTGTCCCGAGCTGAGAATTCGAATGTCTTCGTACTGGGCGCGAAAAGATGCGGGCGGGGCGGTGTCAGCTTCAGAACAGCAACAGGCTATGATTCCTGTGATAGTTGGAAAGACCATGTCAACGGACTTGAATTAGGTGCCCTTCACCATGCCGCCGGCTCCTTCGTTTCTGTAGAGTCCGTTCGGGCGACTGCCTTCCTAGGAGGCGTAGAAGTCGACATGTAGGCCGTGATCGTAGAAGTACGTATGAATGGCAGCCAGAACTACGTTAACTCGTGGAAGGAAAGCTGTTCGGCTTGTTCTTATCTGTCTCCTACTGTTCCCGACGAACGCTTGCGCTGTGCATAGGACCGGGCAATCGAGGCTAAGAAATATGCAGGTCTTGATGAGCCCGGAGACATCATGGTGGAAGTTGTGCAGCGGTCCGAAACCGAAAATGGAGTGTATGTCCAGATGCGAATTCGACTGAAGAAGGGAGCGTAGTTCGAAGAAGGACGACAACGTCCGCTAGGAGGAGGTCGCCAGGATTTGTTGTGCCTATGAGATGGTAAGTCGTCCCTGAGCCGGCATGCCCAGCAATGCACGAGCAGCGGCGTCGGCCTAGAGGTTGGGCACTCTTCTGCGAAGATGTATCGTAGGTTGCGTGGTGCGCGGTGCGCGGTCCGCTGTGCGTGGCGGAAATGAGGCAGACAAAGTGGAGAGAGTCGAAGGTACTTCGCAATGGTCGTAGGGTTCCCTGGTTTCTGTGCCTGCTCGGAAGCCTATGATATCCGTCGCCTCGCGTACGTCGCAACAGTACCTGCTGACCACTGGGTGACATTTTCAGAGACGACAGTAGGTGTCTGATTTCGTAAAATGTATGCGAGCTTTTTCGTGCTGAGGCAATCGCAGAGAGTGCCTGGCAGAGTGTAGTACGGGGGTCTTGGTGGCCGATGCGCGAGTGGTTGGAGAAGATGAAAGGACGTCAAAGTCTATGTCATCCACGGTGGAGAAGAGATTGCGAGGAAGATAGACAGCGACGGTGTGCCAGAACATTTTGCAGCGTCGGGGGAATGCGGCAGTGAAGTTGAGGAGAGTGGGATGCATGGGGTTGGCGACAAGTGCGCTGTTCTTAAGCGTAGTGGCGGATTTGTCCGTATTGATCCGTACGTAACCTACACACGAGTCGGTCCCTGACGCCCCGTTGTCCCAGATGACACGCTCGGGCTGGGTACCCATTACGTCTTCCTCAAAGTCTTTCCATACTCGTCTGTGCTCGTCGGTCTGCACAGGATGTGCAAAATGATGTCTGTCGCTCTGCGGGGGGTGACCATAAGGGTGGAAGTGACGAGACCCTGTGTTCGCTTGCGCTCCTCAGATTTGCAGGATCTCGACAGGGTCCCGGAAGTAGGCAGTTCCGAAGGACGCACCGCTGTAGTCCAACACACGAGCTGTGGAGAACCCGTGTTGGTACAGTTCGTTTTCGAAAGCGGCGAGTGTAAAGGAGCAGCAGTCTTTTGAGGATGAAATGCGGTCTCGAAAGCGCGCGAGAAAGACGTCGCGATCTCTCAGGAGAGAGGTGACCTCGTCAACCGTGCGCGGGCCGGCAGACCTCTCTACTTCGGCAAGAGAAACTGCGATAAAATGTATGAGGAGGTCGGTGTTAATTGAGGTCGGTTCTGCATTAGGGTGAGACGGGAACGTGAGCAAAGGAAGTGGAGGCGCGGAGTTTTCATCTGAAAACAAGTTGTCATTGTAATGAACAGGAGATTCTGGGGCGTATGAACGTTGCTGAGAAGTGGGGACTAGGTTGGCCAGTTGGAGTGTTCGGAAGTGACACTATTTCCCGGATTTGGAAAGGGAGTACTTGTGCGCAGACGACTAGCTGCAGTGCCAAGATTTGCAGCGCATATTGCTGGCTTGCAAAGATGGCTGCAGGTAAAAGGGCTGGTCATAGGAGTGGGACAACGGACGCGTAGGACTTTTTCGACTGGTGGAGCTATGTTCTTGTTTTCACCGGGTGCAAGAAAATAGGTTCGCTGGCGAGCACTCCCGCGTTCACGAAACCTAGTGCAGGTCTCGTGCATGGTGGAGTGGAGAAGGTGGAAAACGGGGCATGCCATTCAAAAAACACGCACACACCTGGCTATGTTGAGAAAAGAACATCGTGGATTCGCTGACGGCTACTACGACGGGAGGTGGGAATCAAAAGGCATTTATACTGTAATGTCTGTAATCAAAGGATTTCGACCTTTCGGACGGGCGAGGGTATTTTCAAGGCACGGCGGCGAAACCGTGAAACCCGAGATCCTGCCATAGGGCCTGTTTAAGCTGCAGCCACGCGGGACGCCACGATGTCAAATCTGCAAAGGTTCCCTGCCGTCGACATGAAGTTCTGACAGATGGCTTTCCCTTGTAATGCGATGGCGTGCAACGGTATGCATCGCGCATTCAAAACGATATTGGCACGGGCGCCAAGGGTTTGGGCATGATGAGAGATGTTGCGGAAGAGTGCCAAGACATGTGGTTTGGGATGCAATGCAGGGAGTTTGGGCTCTTGGAGGTGCAGAAGGTGAGAGAGTGCAGGTATTCGTGTGGTCAGGTGTACAAACTGGGAGGGATAGTGGGCGGGATGCGTGGCGTTGTTGAAAAGTGGGGAGACATGTGGCCGGCAAGGCGATGCGGAAAGGACGGGCTGTCGGAGGTAGAGTACGATGCGACGCTGAAAGTGCAGGCTGTTGGAGGTGGAGAGGGCGACGCAATGCGACTAGTGGTTGATTGGGGTCTACAAACTGGAAAGGAAGGCGCACCCAACGGGTCGCGACGTTGAATAGTGTCAAGGAGGTTGACGTTCTATGAGATGCGTGGATCGCGGCCTGCTGTATATGGGGAGGGCGAAAAACTGCGGTTGATGGTGGTGGACTGTGGTGTTCATACTGGAAGGAAAGTTGGGCGGGGCGGGCGGCGTAGTTAAAGAGTGCGGAGCCGTTTGGTGTTCGATAAGGTGCCGGGAGTGCGTACTGTCAGAGGCAGAGAGCGCGACGCGATGCGCCTGGGGGTGGATTGCTGTGTAAAAGCTGGAAGTGGGGAGGCCCAGGGGGCAGGGATGATAGTAGGGCATGATAGTGAAAACAAAGATCGGTGCGCATACTCTAGAAGGACTATTCATGTGGCAGTACGGAATTGTACTAGAACCAGGCCTGACGTTAACCGCGTGTAGTCAACGTCTGGTTTAGTGTCAGCGAATGGGATGCGCAGCAGAAGTTGATGCACGGACCGACGCAGCAATACTGCACTCGAAACTGCGAGAAGTACAGTTGTTGAGCAGCAAAACCAGAAATGGACTTCTACGTGTCACTGTACTCTGCGCAGTATAATGTATCTACATCCTGCCCTTCCACAGCCCGTAGTACATCAGCTAATATTACTAGACCCGAACTCCCTCTAGGCGGACGTAAAGATCTAGTAATAATAAACTTGGACTTTCGTCAGGGGGACGTCCGAATGTAGTCGTGATCGACCCTGACTTTCCCCAGGGCGACATCCGGGTCCAGTAATTCTACACTTGTACGTCGACCTGGTGGATGTCCGAGTCTGGTGATTCTGAGCCTGGAACTGAAAAATATGTAGGAACCAACGGGGATTACTAGACCTAGTACTGCACTCAGTGGACATCCGCATCCTTTTCGGGGAACACAAATATTGAGAGCGTGGAGATACACGAGGATCCAAAAAGTTCGGGGGCGTCGAACTGGAAACATTGCCAGCTGCACTACCTCCCAAATCTTGTTGAGTTTGAGTGAGTTGAGCTTCCTGCCACGACGGAGGCACACGAAGTAGTTCTTCGACTTTGGAGCCGCATCCTTCATCTGTCCGATCCTCTTGTATTTTCGCGTCCGCAACAACATTGACCGCGCTGCCCACACTGCCTGCTTTATCTCATCGGTGCTAAGCTCGCCAGATACGTGGTCGTCGCTCTCGATCGAAGTGCAGACGTCGGCGTCAGGCTGACACTGCTTAGTCCTCATGGCGGGAAAGTCCCCGATTGCTATTGTTGCCCTGTCATCTGCTGCGATGACAGACTGCACAAGCGCGGACAGATTGGCTGTCATAAGATCAAAACTTCGCTTTCACCCCTTGTATGGATATAGAGCAATCAACGTGAGCGAGGACACATCTGCTACATCTGGGCGGCGACGCTCAGTTGGCCGCATGGTTACGGTGTGATGAGAAAGGAAGAAGAGAAAGAAAACGAGGAGTACCGGAGATGTGAGAAGGGAAGGACAAAGCGGCCCAAGTAAAGAAAATAAACTACGTCGTGGAAACTGTAGGAAAGCGAAAGGAGAATGAAGCGAAGAAAGGAGCGGAATCCAAGCCAGTATACAGGCCTGATCGGTGTGTGGAGTAGTGTGCTATGGAACTAAGAGTAGGGTTGTTCTCTTGCGGACAGGGAGGACAGCGGCGGGGACCACGCCGTGTGTAAGGCCAGTAATGTTTTTGCTGTGTAGGAGCAGTGAAGACCTGTGCCGGCCCTATGACGAGACCTTGAGTGGGCTTTGTAGGGTCGGGGGGGCTGTTATCGGTGACAAGGAATGGAACTTGGTCATGTAAAAACATACGCGCGCATAGATATACAAACAAGACCCCGAAATACGACACGCATCAGCCCATTTATTTTCAAATGACCAGATCCCAACCCCTGGCCGTGGTGAAACCTCCTAGGTCTGACATATCTTTACCATCTGGACGGTCCATTTGTGGGCCGCCCGCCCGTCTCTGCAGTCCTTCCATTTGGCCCTTGTGGTACTTCAAATGTCGGTTGTCATTATCAGCGTGTGCGTGACTTCTCAACAGCCCTAGTACCAATGCTAGCTGGGGCTTGCACTGCGAGGCTGAGAAGAACAGCGACGCAGTTTCCATAATTGCGCCTCTCATTAAGGCTTGGTCTATTCTCTACATCGTGAGGGTCAGCCTTAAGTCAATGGGACCGCTGGCCAGAAGGAATAGAGCGGAGACTGGTGTGCCGAGGTCTCTTCAGCGCACCCTTGACCATTGGGAGGAGGAGAAGCATACCCCTGTTTTGGCTACCACTGTAACTCCACCAAACAAGCGGGTTAGTACAAATCAGCGGCACCCTGCGGTCAAGTTATCGTAGGTCGCAACGGCGGAGACGGCGACACCGTTGTCTCTGTTTCGCTGCGAAGGTGAATGTGCCGATCGTGCCACTACTCTGACAACCGAAAAGTTTGCTGCGATATGGGCAGGTCCCTCACTCCATACGTTCAACCGGCTGCCTACTTGTTGTTCTTAATTTGATTGAGAAAACAGCTGAAGCGCAGCCAGGTTGCATGTCAAGGCCAAAAACGTGTCCGTATCGCGTATCCGCGCGTCTGGCATTGTCGCCACTGCGTGGTCGCACATCCTGTGCGAAACAGAGCGAAGTTCTCGCGCGATCCCGCCTGTTTCACATGCAGCGAGGGTAAGATCCTCGTGAACTTCTCCTTCGCCAATTCTGCCCCGCGGAATGCTTCAGACTTCCACTATAGATCGTCCGCAATCGATATCACGTGGACTCGTAGAACAGCTTCATACGATGTTTGTGGAGTAGCTGAGCGGTAGTCAGTTGCAGGGACAAGAGATTATGGGTCTCCAGAGTTGAGTTGACGTCTGCAAACAGACGTTAAAGCAAACCAATCAAGGGCGTATCTGGGTGCGCGCTATGACGAAGGCAATGCTTCGCAAGGCAATGGACCTATACGCCGATGTCAAAAATGTAGAGCTGGCGAATGAGAGCCTACATGTGGCTCGTAGGATTTGTATGGTTGCACAGCGCGGCACACTGCGACCTGTAACGGGGCATGGTTGTAACAGCAAGCATATGGTACAAGAGAGACTGGAGTACTTTAGTATCGCTAAGACCATACAGAAGCAAATTCTGCACAGGTCCCACCATGAAATTCGTCAGCATGACCCAACAGATTGTCTTCCGCACCAGAACTAACTATGTTCCCGGGAGCAGTAGGTGGCCAGGCATTTTTCGGTGCAAAGGGTGGAGGGTGTTCTGTCGACTCCACCGGAGGTTGTCGCCAATCGTAATGAGTACTGTACCCGTTCCTCCTACGATGTGGCGACCGCTCTTGTTGGAATGTTCCATCCAGAGCTTGGTACATACGACTGGTCATCCTTGGTTGTGAATCCCGTGACCCGTCGCGTAGTTAGAGATGCTATGTTAAAAGACTATCCTATACGCGGTCGGATGCAGCAGATAATCTCTGACATGAGAAGCGCGCGGAAAAGAGCTGCCATGAATAAGCTCATCTAATGCCCCTGACATTTCTTCATGATATCACGAATAACTACGCTTCTATCGCACAGCGAAAGGATGGAGCACCACTCTCGGGCACTATGTGCATGTTTGAGCCTGATGGGTTCAGAGAGGGAGGCAGGAACTCTATACTTCTCGTCATGGCTCGTCAGCACGGTAGAAAATCCGGCATACGACGAACACCCCTTTGAGAGTAACGGACTGGATCCTGATGATTTTGACGCACCGATCGGAAATCCACACCTGACATATGTCCTCTTCTCGTTTGGAGGCGACAAGGATGTACTCAATGAGATGTACGCGTATATGTCTTTCACGCAACCTGCATGCCTGGACACTTGGAAAGCAACAGGGATACCCTGTCTGCAGCACGCTGAGGATCCTTGCGGCCAGACCACATGCATTTACAAACGTATATATTGCAACTACGTGCCACTCTTAGCAACGCAGATCCTACGGACCGTCTGCAGAGCTTTATGCCGCGTTGTCACGCAACCGATGTTTCGGTTTAGTTCTATGATCCAGACTGCATTGTCTGGGTAAGAAGAGAACGGTATGGAACAGTCAGATGAGAAGGACGGCGAGGTGCTCATAGTGGGCCTTTTCCAGTAACGACAAATATGATGGAGGTGATTTCAGAGGACAAGGCGAGCGTGGCGGGAAGTAAGACGTGGTTTTCAGACGACAGCTGGAGCATGCTTAGTTCTGCCGCCGACCATTTCATTGTTCGTGATGACTCAATCCAAGGACCCTATGAATCTTACTATAGCGCGGCCAATCCGTGGCAGAACCTGGGCATACCTCTGGCTCGTTCCGGGCACCCTCTTCTCGGAGTAGAGGACCAACAGCTTTCTGCGCACAGAACATATCGATGACAGAAAACCATAGTCGTATATCCGGAACCCACCAAATAGATTTTTGTCATCTTCTATTCAGTTCTAATGCGGAGAGGACGGGATGTCCACCGGAGGGTAGGGTGCACCTTGCACGGACAGTGGATCACGGGCTCTGTACGACTGATCCATACAGAAGCAATGGTTATGCCATTGGGGCTGACGGATGAATGATAAACTCTGGAAGTTTGGCAGAACCTCGTGGGTTGACCAAATAAAAGCAAAAGCCTTGCACAGGCCAAATCACGGAGAAGCACGAGCTTGGCGCCCTTGTCTGTGCTTCTCCGGCAGCGGGACAGAATTCTTGGTCCAGATTTTTATTCAGAACTGCTGACCGCCGCAGGGACATGTAATCTAGAGCGTCATCAACAAAGTCGATGCGTGCGATTCAAATCATGTGCTGAACGGAGGCATACCCGGACGATTGCAGCTATCTCGTTTTCACGTCTATGGAGGTGATAATAAGCCTGGGCCACCCACTCAGTGTGTGTTGGTTCTAAGTATTCAGCTGTCGGAAGCACCGAGCTGAATCGCCGCTCATTTCGTGGGCCGAATCCGCTATTTTCAAAAGTTAGATGTGTTCTGTGTTTCCGCGCAGAGCCAAGTACCACAACAACGAAGCTGGCATCATTGTCGCCGAGGGGACGGCAGAAACCGCCGAGAACGTTAACACTTTTACCGATAGTAGCTTGGACAGAGTCACATGTGTTGCTCGATTCTCTCTGGAGAAGCTCGACGCGGACAGGGTCCACTAGCACAATGATGTTCTGGTCACTACGTTGAACAAGAAGGTTTAGGCAGATGTACGAAGCTTTCTCTAATGGTTATTGGAGCACCGTCGCGGTGACGCGGCCTCCTCCGTTTCCGAGAAGCGGCACGGAGAGGGTTTGTACGTGAGGGAGTATACATAGGTTGACTTTGAAGCTTTCTTTGATGTGATGCGCACGACACCCGCCTTTCACCTCACTCGGCTGGGCTGGGGCTCCATACGATTGTGAGACAGAGACGACGTGAATTTGAAGGGCGGCAAGGTTCTGGGAGTGGTGCATCTGGCAGCCGGCTCCATCGGTAGCTCCCGACCTCTGGTTGGAGCCGCAGTGGTAATCTCGCTAGAATGCGCTGCGAACGAGTTACAAAAAAATGTATACAGACTATTCCTACTTCCGCCGTTGTCACGACCACTCGCAGAGCGACACGCATCTCTTCGCGCATCCGTTGCGGACTGCCGTGCACCGACGAGTTTGTCAAGACCTCAACGAATAATACATGCGTAGCGACCTGGAGGGTTTGTCTGGAACACCCGGACGTCCGGGACCCACTTGTTTGTAGGCTGTATACATATCCGTACGGAGAAATCCGCCACTACGTTTATGAACAGCGCCCTCATTGCCTATCGCATACATTTCACTCTCCTCAACTTTACTGCCGCATTCCGTCGACGCGGCATAATGTCCCGGGACAGCGTCGCTGGCTATCTTCGTGTCCAGCCCTTCTGCACCGTTAACGAGAGAGACTTTGACATGCTTCCTCCTTCTTGCACTACTCGTGCACCGGACAGCGAAACCTCCAGACTACACTCCGCCCTGTACTCTCTGCTACCGCCTCTGTACGAACAGGCCCTAGTCGGCTTCACATGCGCAGATGCCTACCATTGTCTCTGTGGAAATGTCACCCAGTCCTCACCAGATACTGTTGCGACGTACCTCAGGCGAAGGACATCATGGGCGCTCGATCAGGCACAAAAACCAGCGAACCCTGCTACCGTCGCGAAGTACGTTCAAGTCTGCTCACTTCATCTGCCTACCTCCTGCCGCGCACTACGCAGTCCACCATCGTATTTTGCAGAAAAGTGGGCGTCTTCGAGGCCGATGCCACTGCTCATGCATTGCTGGGCAGGCCGGGTCAGGCACGAGCTGCCACCGCACAGACACAGCAAACACTCGCCATTTCCTCTCCGCGGAGAAGGTTGCCATCCTTTGTGGAAACATGCCCCCTGCCTCCGTCCAATTGTCATCTCGACATGCACACCATTTTCGGTTTCGAACCGCTGCACAATATGCACCCCGGCATCTCCAAGATAATCAAGACCTGCATATTTCTTAGGCTCGACTCCTCCGTCCTATTCGCAGGGCAAGCTTCCGCTGGCAACAGTCAAAAACATTTCAGAACCAGCAGTGCAGCTCTCCTTCGCGGAGCAAACACGCTTCGGGCTGCCAATCAGAGAAACTTCTGCGTTCCTGGCTTACTCGTCAACTTCTCCGCCTCCAAAAAAGGCAGTTCCCTGAACGGACTCTACACAAACAAAAGGGTCTGGAGCATGCGGGAGGCCAAACACTTCAAGTTCGCGGACATGGTTTTTACGGTTCTCGCAGGAATCATAGACAGTTGCTTTGATGAAGCTGACTCTACGACCCTTGCATCTATTTGGGCTCGGTACTCAGACACTCTAATACCCATCTCGAGAGAGGGAGTAGAGAAGCGCTGGCGCCTCGCCGAGGTTCACGACCTAGAGAACCATGTCAATATGTTTAACGCCTTCATACTCCACAACTTTGGGGATCACGACTGGACTAGGCTCAAGACCCTCAAGTTTCATTTCCTCAACGACCTTGCAGTTAAAGTCCGCAGCTTCGGAAGCATACAGCATCTAGATGCCGGTGTTTATGAGTATGCTCACACTGCATTTAAGCAAGACTCCCGTCGGGCCTCCAAGCGAAGGGCAACAGCTGTGGACGAAACCATTCGCCGTATCCAGCACTCCAAAAACCTTGCTGCAGTTCGAACTCAGGACAGATCTATCTCTCAATTGCACCGCCTGACATCCCTACACAGCAGTCTAAACGACAGGGACGGGGCGCGTGTTGTCAGGCAGGGCTTCAGAATGTACCCCGGCGAACAGGATCACTTAAGAACCCTCGCCATACCGGTTCTCGGAAAGGAAGAAGCCCGCCTGACCGCCGTGATGCTTCAATAACTATGCGGAGAAGATCAGGACATCTGCATCGATCTTCTTGTCTACCTTCAAGACCAGGGCACCAATGTGCTGCTGGAACTTGTCCGCGTGAAGCTCCTGCAGCAACATTTCGTCCACATATGTGACAAGCCCCAAAATTACTATCGTCAAAAGCGGTCACTTTCTCGGTGGCTTCCGTCCTTCCATAAACGACTATGAACCGGACCTGAATGTGATTGGACTCGACTCAACGCTGAAATTTGTTAATCTGCGCATGGATGCAGATAGCAGCGTAGGGCCCATAGAATGGCAGCGATACAGCTTCGTGATCCTCGGCGCCGATGAAGAAGAACATACAGATACCGTATGGGTGGCCTAGGTTCTGTCTCTCCTCCCTCAGTATGACGTTCAATCACTGCACATTACCGAGGAGGCCTTCGTTCGATACATGGATTGTATTCCGCCAACCGACGATGTTGATATTATTCTGCAGTGCGTTTGGTTGGAGTAGTCTCTACATGAGAATGTAAAATGCATCGAAAATTTCGTCCCGCTCTCAGAGACGCAGCAAGGTGGGCGTCTGGCTCCTGCTTCTCCTGGGTTTCACCTTTGCAAGTTCTCTGCTATCATCGTCACAGCTCACGTGGTGCGGTCAAGTTTTCACATCCCCGCTTTCACTCCTCAGCTCCACTGGCTCTACCCTCGCTTCCACATCAACGGATTCTGCGGATATCCTGATGTACGGCCAGTCGTACCTGAACATTCCCTTCCAACGGACACGCCATTTTCTCTGCACTGAAATTATACACACAGGAAAACTACAATTCGTTTAGTGAGCTACCAACAGACAAGTAGGGTTTCTGTTCTTCTCGGTGTTCTGTGTGTCGACAGTTACTTGACCTGTGCTCCAACGACAGCGCGCCTGGAATAATCCCGAGCTGTGGCCTGATCCTTTGACAGGCCAGACGCGCCGTTGCACAGTTCGCATGGTCCCTCGTTCGACTTTGCACGTGCATCGTGACAGTGGAAAACACTGCCAACCTTACTGGAGATGGTTTGCAGGAATCAAGTCTCTCGTAACGGCACATAAAACTTGTTCTCTGCATCAACCCTCCCCTCGTTTGTGGCTACTCCAGAGGTGGCTGCTGATAAATCCTCGCCATCCTCTTCACAAGACCGCCCTATCGCCTCCTTCGTCTGCTCATACCACGCCCACTGAACTGTAGAACCATATCGAGGCATATCTTGCGGAACAATTCGGCATAAAACGCTTGACACGCCGCATACTATCGGTGCGGTTGCGAACGGCAGGTATTTGGAAAACATCAGCCTGGAAGTGCGTTGGGGCTGGCCCCAACGGCCGTTAGCATACTCCAGGCAGGATACCGCTGTTTTCAGAGAGGCATTGAAGCGTGCGAGGTGCATGATGGACACGTACGCAGACGTGATATCCCGTCGAGCATGGTACCTTCGGAACTCGTAAAAGATTTGTCTCCAGAGAGAATTTGCAAACAGTACGTCACCTTCCTCATGATAACACACCTCCTTCCGTGCAGAGCAATCACCGTATGCGAGATCCTCGACCTTTCTGACTCGCCACCATGAGAAGTCTGGATTCCCTTCATGCCCTCCTAAACTCATGAGCCTCACCCTCGCTTGAAGTGTCGGAGATGAGCTCTCCGTTCGCTTGCTCTCCAATACAGACATGGTCCTCAACGACATCAAGAACAAATACCCAAGGCATTGGGACCGCTTGTTCCTATCGTTCCTCTCCCGCGCGCTCGTCATGTCAGATATTGTCCGCATCATTCTCGCACATAGAGCATGGTCTGTTTTGACAGCGTCCTTGCGCTCGCGGTGGGACTCGGGATCCTAAAACAAGGATGACTAGTTCGCGGTGCCAAAATCTGATTGCACCGTTCTGACCAGTGCCGTCGTGTCACTGGAGTAGGAATGCGTATAGTACTCTGTACAATTCGCAAGAATCATCTGTGGAATCAGCAAAACATCTGCCAGGCCGTTCGCGGAAAGATCCAGCGCCACGTACGGCTCACCGCAAACCGCCCAGTTCGGAACCGGGGCAGAACTTGTTCGGATCAGGTCAGCAGTCTCGCAGTGGTAACATTGCACAATCTGTTTCTCGATGTTGTTAGCAACACTGATGTACTTTGCCCGCCGTTGCGTCACATGCTTGCGACCTTGAACACACCCAGCTCCGGCAGGCGGTGTGGCTTGCTCGATGCCACCAGAAGTCCCGCGAACCCCGCGTAGGCTCTCGTTCTCCTCCTTTCCATCCTCCAATTCGGCTCGTAGTCGCAGGAGCTCGGAAAGGGTTGTGCTAGTCGTCATCTACGCCTCAAGAACCTGTTCATCGGCCCGCCATAGGTTCCCCTTGTAGTCGTTGCCTCTTGTCTTCAGACCAGCAATATCTTGCGCCTGAGCCCTGACCTTGTTCGTCTGCTCGGCAAGCATCGTGTACAGCTCTCCAAGCTGCTGACGCCGAATTGGTTGCGAGCGAGTTACAGCGGAAGTCTGAACCCTCGTCCTGGACGGCAGGGGCCGATACGGAAACCAGAAGGGTCTCGCCCCGATGCACCAGGAGGGTGCAGTATAGGACGGTGAGTTTGTCCTGCTCTGCGGTGGATGTGCGATTGTACAGGGGCTGCAATGCCAGGCTTGCAGACGCGCGGGGTGGACGCAATTCCGGGTCGGATGGGGAAGCTCTCTGTACTCGAGCTGCAGTTAGATTGAAGAGACGCCCGACAAGGAGGCAGCTGGTTCGCAGGACGTCCTGGTGGAACTGCCGGTGCTACCGCAGCACCGTGAGTCACCAGAATAGTGGCACTATCGGCTTGGTGACATTCTCGACCACCCAGAGACGGCGCTGGCGTTGTTTTCGGCTGCACAACCAATTGTAATCTGCCCGACGTGTACCGCTAAGGTGCATTGACCTTGCCTTTCCGCGCTGTAGCAGAGACAGGCGGAGCATGGGGATCATCGTCCCCCTCTCGCTGCACGTGCGTGCGGTTCCGAGATCGTTGCATCGGAAATGGCCTCCCGTCTTTCCAGCCGGCGGACTCATCGATGTAGAGCACTGCCACAGGCAAGACCGGACCCATGGAGGCTTTTTGATAAGAACGAGTTCGCAAACTACAACACAGTTGTTGTGAACTGGACAGTACAAGTCCAAGCTAGCAGCTACCACTGATAGTGTGTCGCTTGTAAAGTTATGCACACGCGGAGAGTGCCTGCCGGCGTTTGAAGTATCATAAACGTCGAAGACAGGACCGTAAGCAGGTGCTGAGGGCCTGTCAATGAGCATTTGAGAATGTGGCAAAAACTCAGACTTGGGTGGTGTCACTAGTGACAGTGGCTATAATCTGCTCTGGTGAAAATACATGGGCAGATGAATGTTGTTTTTCAGCTTCAATTTCGCGCATTTCTCTGCTCTTGTGGTTTCCCATGTGTATATCTCAGCCCCTGTCACTACTGACGGCCCCACGCAAGCGAAATGATTGCTTGACTTTTCCCTGTTTCGTGAAGGGGGCCGCACTGTTCAAAACTGCTGTTACGGAACAGAAACGTGAGCTTGTCGGAGTATGTCGGGTTGGAGGCCACTGCCCTCCCTGTCTGCAATACGCATGGCACACACCTGCTTCCACAGCAGGACACCTCACAACCTTGCGATACAAGTATATCGAATAGGTCCTCCCTGCTCTCCTTGTTGCGTCCTCGTCTCTCCTCCATGTGCTTTGATCGACGTGATTTTCCTCCCGTCGCTTGCGACGCCCTCCTGCTCCCTCCTTGCATCCCCATCATTCCTGGGCTACTTTCCCCCTTTCGCCTCTCATCGCACTGCAACCATGGCACCGACAGAACTCAGCCGGCCGAGGACTGCAGGCGTGTGCTTGCCTGCTTTCATTGCCGTTCTCTCCCCGTCCGAGGTGAACGCGAAGTATGACATCACAGAGTTCCACATGACGGCCTTCCTGCACTTTACAATCGCAGCAGACGACGAGGCCTCAACGGCATTCGAGGACATTTCTCCAGTGAAGAGCAAGCAGCGCAAGCCTGTTAGGGGCATCCGCGATTTGATGGAGAGGAACGACCCGGTCTCAAGCGGGCTTCGCAGCGAGCAAATTAAGCAGACCGTGCGCCCGCCGCTGTCAATCATGTTGCTGACCCAAAGAGACAAGAGGATTGGGCGAACCGGGGATGCGGCTGTGACCCAGAAGAAGTAGGGGTCGTCTCATGTTGTAAGCACCAAGTTCATTCCCTCTAAGTTCAGCAAGGATCGGGAAGTAGTTCTGCCAAGAAGCTTTCCTGTTACCCGCCCAAGAACCTTCGCGATTCTCACGTTCCTCCACGCAACCAACGTAGGAGACTCGAGGCGCGGCAGCTAACGCGTATTTGCTTTGGAGAAGATAATTCAAAGCAGAAATCGTCTCGCGTTTGCTGTGCGGTTGCTAATTCGGGCACGAACGAAGCTGGGGAAGGCAGCGGGAGTTTCAGAGTGCGACGCGTTAGTCAGACCCGCCTTTCTGTTTCGCCCCTACGTTCAGCACTTTGTGGCTTGAAAGTCATGCGCTAATGGTTCCGCACCCATCACGAAGGAGAGCACGCTGCAAGGGAATGGAGTAGCATGTGTGGAGGAGATTACGAGCAGATGGGTAGCATGGGGCCGAAGTGCAGAGACAGATATGGCGATGCAGGCGGTTACCAGTCTCTTCCTGTCGAGCGTGAAAGTCATCGTTACAAACAAAACTTTGTACGATGCCAAACACCGCAGCAACTGCCCATACCTGCACAGCTTTCAGCCACGTGATGACCGCCTGCCAAAGGTCTGTCAAGACTTGATCGAGGATATCCGAGAGTAGTTGGGTTTCAGCATGAAGCCCGTGAAGACGACGGTGCCTGTTCAGAGGTTATCAAAGTGGGCTTAGAGTGTTTAAATGCCAATTAGGAAGACACAAGACCACGTCGTCATCGGCGGATGACACTACTGAGCGTGACGGTCAGTACAGGACTATCCGCGCGGCCCCCACCTTCCTTCAGCCAGGCATGCGAGTTGCATGATAGACCGGTACGCGCACGTCGCATCCTGTTGAGCATGGTCCCCTCGGAGCTCGTAAAAAGCATGTCTGCCCAAAAAATTTCCAAACAGTACATCATCCTCCTCAAAATCACACACCTCCTTTGGTACAGAGTAATCACCGTATGCTAGATCCCCGAGCTTGCTGAGTCGCCACGAAGAGAAATGTGGCGTCTTCGGCTCCTCTTCTGATCCCATCAGCCTCACCCGCGCTTGAAATGCCTGAGATGAGCGCTCCGACCGCTCCCTGTCCGATACAGACGTGGTCTTCCGCGACGCTAAGAAGTAACACCCAAGGCATTGGAACAGCTTGCTTCTAGCGCTTCTCTTCCTCGCCCTTATCAAGTCACAGATTATCTGCCTCATCGTTGCATATAGACCATAGTTTGTTGAAACAACCTCCCCGTACTCGCGGCAGGTGTCGGTGTCCGAAAAGAAGGATGACCAGTTCCTGGCGCGAAGCTATCCAAGCACCCTTCAAACTAGAGCCGTCGCCCCAGCGGGGCAGAAATGCGTATAGTACTCCTTGCGACTGGCAAGAACCATCGATGGAATCGGCACCACACCCTCCACGCCGTCCGCGGAGAGCTCCCGTCTCACGTACGGCCCACCGCGACCCACCCAGTTCCAGACCGGAGAAGAACTGTTCGGGTCCAGCTCAGATTTTTCGCGATGACCCCATAGCAGAATCTGCTTCTCGTCGGCTTTGGAAACATCAATGTCCTTTGCCACCAGATGTGTCATACGCTTGCGACTCTGACCATGTCCAGTTCCGGTCCGCGGTGTGGCCTGCCTGGTGCCACTAGAAATCCCGCGAGCCAAGCGTAGACTCTCGTTCTCCTCCTTGACATGCTCGAATTCGGCTTGTACACACAGGAAATTGGAAAGCGTTGCCTTAGTCGTGACCCGCACCTCAAGAAGATTTTGATCGGCCTGCCGTACCTCCCCTTTGTAGTCGCTGACCTATGTCTTCAAACCAGTAATCTTCTGCTCCTGCGCGCTGATCTTGGTTGTCAGCTCAGCACACGTTGTTTATAGCTCTTCTATGTGCTCACGTGAGATCTACTGTGAGCGAGCTACAGCGGAAGTCTCAACCCTTGTCCGGGACGGCATAGGCGGAGGTGGAGACTAAGAAGGCCTCACCCTCGATGCACCAGGTGAACGTTGGGTCCCCCGATCAGTTTGCCCTACCTTACAGCGGATGTGATACTGCACAGGGACGGCAATGCCGGGCGTGCGGACGCGCAGAGCGGACTGTTGAAATGACGATCACATACGAAGTAGACGGTCTGGAAGGCATGATTTGTGGTCAAGAATACATTCGTCGGTGATGATTGCAACCTTTTCGAGGGTCCCAAAGTTGTTGTAATTTCCGACGATTTGTGCACAGAGAAATTTGGCCCATATTTCTATATAGTAAGCAACAAACACTGCAAATTGAATGGCTTATGGCGGTATATCCTGTGGGCGATTGGATCGGGCGTATATGCGTGTCAAGGTGGCGGTGGTATAGATACAGCTATGCTATAGGCTGTACAGATACCACAGTATGCATGTAAACATGGACGTGATAGTGTAAACCGTAGGATGGTAATGTCTCGGCGGCACCGCGACGTGAGAGTGCAAGTATAGCACGGACAACTGTCGCTTATGTGCGTACATGGACACGCCCACGCGTCATACTATGGTGACGTCGGCAGACACGAAGTGCTTCCCGCCTTACAGTTCCCAACTGATTGTCATGTCGCGTGAGCCAAATTGAATGCGGCCTTACTCCATGATATTGATTGTCTCGTCTCGTGAGTCAAAGTGCATCTAGCCTTACTCCTTGTTACTGATAATCTAGGTTTGTGAGTGGAGGTGGCTGCAGCGTTACTGCGTGACACTGATCGTTTTCGTTTTGTGAGTCGAAGTGCATCCAGCCTTACTCTGTGATACTAATTGTTATGTCATTCGACTCAAACTGCGTCCAGCGGTTCTATACTGTGCAGCGTCGGTCAAAGTGCTTCCAGGCTGACACTGAAATTAGTAAGGGGGTGAAATAATAGTGCTTAGGACGCATACACACACATATGCACTAGAGATAGAATCGTTGATCAAAGCGTGTGATCCGTCATTTCTACAGGTGATTCTAGAGAGTTGGTGCTGTTAGTAGAAAGGTCCGAGTATCGGTCTATAGTTGCATATAAGGAAAGTGTCTTGAGAAAAGTAGAATAAAGATAGACAACACTGCAAATCTTCCTTTATCGAACGGGTGTCACCTTTCCCGTTCTCTTCCGTTACGGCGGCGCGGCGCGGGGGGG